>CM077459.1:18294652-18322152 GCA_039654765.1 Mylopharyngodon piceus | reverse complement strand
AGTTACAAGTAACAGTGCCGCGGATAATAGCAACAAAGCGTCTCAACTGCAAAAAAAACGCTGTGATGCCGAAGCACACTCAATCGCTCACAGATGCGTTTTCAGCTGGCTAAAAGGCTTTGGTGGACACGCTGCCTTAAGTCCGAAATTTTCATATGCGTTTTATTTGTATTCGTCATCCTAAAAATTCGTCACGCAGAGTCCGATGGGTATTAATTAATCCGTTGTAAAAACAAAATTATAAAACAATACAAAATGGAGTCTTCAAGCAGTGAGGATGATTTTGTTTCGATGGCAGTGTGTAATCATGATTGACACAACTTGAGGTCGTATTTATTTTTTAACGTGCGAAAGTTTCGGTGTGCAAGGACCTTAAAACACCTCTGATTGGCCATTGGGTTCAGGCGCTCAACAGATACACCTGCTTTCAAATGCTCCTGTGAAGCACTCTGAAGATCGTCAAATATGTCTATTTACAACATGTTTTTGAAGTGTTGATCATTGTAGCCAATCACAGACGTATCTGTTGAGCACGTGAACACAATGGCCAATCACAGACGTATCTGTTGAGCGCGTGAACACAATGGCCAATCAGTGGTGTTTAAGAATCCGCTCAAAATGCTAGGGGGAAATGCTGGTATCGTCAATGCTGGTGTTTCAGTTGGTACTTTTGACAACCCTAGCCTGGGCATGATTGATTTTTCACGTTCTTCTCATCAAAAACACAAGTAAAATTAACTTTTTTTAGCTTCTCCCATTAAAATCACCTGTCAAATAGCAAAAAAAATATTAATGTTCCAATTAATTTCTGATGGATTAATTGCCAAATTGCATTTTTTGTTTCTTGTTAAATATACCATTCAAAAATACACTACTATTCAAAAGTTTGGGGTCAGTATGAATTTTATTTTTTAATAGAAATTAATACTTTTATTCACCACTATTTTTATTTCAAATAAATGCTGCTCTTTTGAGCTTTCTATTCATCAAAGAATCCTGAAAAAATGTTTCAGTTTTCATAAAAATATGAAGCAGCACAACTGTTTTTTTAATAAACTGTGTTTCTTTGAGCAGCAAATCATCATATTAGAATGATTTCCGAAGGATCATGTGACACTGAAGACTGGAGTAATGATGCTGAAAATTCAGCTTTGATCACAGGAATAAATTATATTTTACAATATATTCACATCGAAAACTTATTTTAAATTGTAGTAATATTTTACAGTTTTTAATGTATTTTTGAACAAATAAATGCAGCTTTGGTGAGCAGAAGAGACTTATTTTTATCTTTTTTTTTCTTGTAAAGCATCTACACTTACAATATATGAAAAGGGGGTCTTTATCAAGACAATTTTATGATTATTTTTCATACTATATTCTCAAGCCGTCACAAATTAAGTACTTTGAGTGAGCAGAGGAAGTTGGGATTCATCCTAGTAAAATCAGAAGCATTTCTTATCCTGAACTTCCCGTTTGACTTGTACGGACAAAATGAATTAAAGCAGCACAATTTTCTCTTTCTAGGTCAGAACTCCTCCATTTTCTTTGCATCCCACACTTGGACCACAATGCATTTCACTCGTTTGAAGTGTCGAAATATCCTCAGCGGGATTCTGACGCTGCTTTCTCACCAGAAAAGTCTTCTTTTACCATGTGATATTGTCATTATTTAAAGTATCCAGCTGCGGTGGGTTGAAACGTGTCGTCTTTTGTCACTACGTGCTGTTGAAGTTTGCAAAAGCGAAAAAAATAAGTGTCAAACAAAAGAAGAAAGAAGCTTCAAGTAGAAGTGTAAGCAGTGGAAGACACTGTGAAGAAATTACTTCAGTGGTCCTTTGTGTTTTCAAACACATATTTAAAGCTGAAGTACAGACAAACACGCCTTCATTTCTTCTGCTTTTCGTTCAGTTCTTCTTCCTAAAACTTTATAAAAACAGGAATATTAACTTTAGGGTTTTGTATTCATGCAGGCGTCAGATTTTTGCAGATTTGTATCTATTTTTTTGAGATGTAGACCTGAACTTCCTCTTAAAGTTTCTTCCATCTCTCAGTTCAGGTACCAGGTCCGGCCCCGAATCTACAGGTGGTCTCTGTCGGCGCCACCTCGGTCGCTCTGAGCTGGGAGAGACCGGCCACCGGAAACGGGGATATTCAGACCTACAAACTGTTCTACAGTGAGAAGGGACAAGACTCGGAGCAGGTGAGAGATTCATTATTATGTCACAACCATGAGCTCATTAACATACGATCGCCCACAGTTACATATCAATCGTCTGATAGCCTAGTGGGCAGCACCAACATATAGCGCCATTGCGCTTCGGGCGACCCGAGTTCGAGTCCCGGCTCACGGACCTCTCCCACCTCGCTTCCTGTCCACTCTATACTATCCTATCATAATAAAGGCAAGAATCGGCAAAAATAAATACTTAAAAATACTTAATAAATAAATAAATAAATAACCTTTTACATATTAATGCATATGTAGCCTTCAGTAACTTGACCTTACCTGATGAATGACAGACTAACAAAGAGTTATCATGATGTTATCATAGTATTTATTTTACATATTACCATAGTAATACCATGATTTTATTTGGATAGATACCATGGTTATACCATGTTTTTTTGACATTAATTTTTTTTAACATTTACTATTATAATACCAATTTTTGTACATATATTTTTGCACATTTACTATGGTAATACCAAGTTTTTTTACATGTATTTTTTGCACATTTACTATAGTAATACCACGTTTTTTTTTTTACATGTATTTTTTGCACATTTACTATAGTAATACCAAGTTTTTTTACATGTATTTTTTGCACATTTACTATGGTAATACCAAGTTTTTTTACATGTATTTTTTTTGCACATTTACTATGGTAATACCAAGTTTTTTTACATGTATTTTTTGCACATTTACTATAGTAATACCACGTTTTTTTTTTTACATGTATTTTTTGCACATTTACTATAGTAATACCAAGTTTTTTTACATGTATTTTTTGCACATTTACTATAGTAATACCAAGGGGTTTTTTTTACATGTATTTTTTGCACATTTACTATAGTAATACCAAGTTTTTTTTACATGTATTTTTTGCACATTTACTATGGTAATACCAAGTTTTTTTTACATGCATTTTTTTTGCACATTTACTATGGTAATACCAAGTTTTTTTTCATGCATTTTTTGCACATTTACTATAGTAATACCAAGGGTTTTTTTTACATGTATTTTTTGCACATTTACTATAGTAATACCAAGTTTTTTTACATGTATTTTTTGCACATTTACTATAGTAATACCACGTTTTTTTTTTACATGTATTTTTTGCACATTTACTATAGTAATACCAAGTTTTTTTACATGTATTTTTTGCACATTTACTATGGTAATACCAAGTTTTTTTACATGTATTTTTTTTGCACATTTACTATGGTAATACCAAGTTTTTTTACATGTATTTTTTGCACATTTACTATAGTAATACCACGTTTTTTTTTTTACATGTATTTTTTGCACATTTACTATAGTAATACCAAGTTTTTTTACATGTATTTTTTGCACATTTACTATAGTAATACCAAGGGGGTTTTTTTACATGTATTTTTTGCACATTTACTATAGTAATACCAAGTTTTTTTTACATGTATTTTTTGCACATTTACTATGGTAATACCAAGTTTTTTTTACATGCATTTTTTTTGCACATTTACTATGGTAATACCAAGTTTTTTTTCATGCATTTTTGGCACATTTACTATAGTAATACCAAGGGGTTTTTTTACATGTATTTTTTGCACATTTACTATAGTAATACCAAGTTTTTTTTACATGTATTTTTTGCACATTTACTATGGTAATACCAAGTTTTTTTTACATGCATTTTTTGCACATTTACTATAGTAATACCAAGGGGTTTTTTTTACATGTATTTTTTGCACATTTACTATAGTAATACCACGGTTTTTTTACATGTATTTTTTGCACATTTACTATAGTAATACCACGTTTTTTTTTTACATGTATTTTTTGCACATTTACTATAGTAATACCAAGTTTTTTTACATGTATTTTTTGCACATTTACTATAGTAATACCAAGGGGGTTTTTTTACATGTATTTTTTGCACATTTACTATAGTAATACCAAGTTTTTTTTACATGTATTTTTTGCACATTTACTATGGTAATACCAAGTTTTTTTTCATGCATTTTTTGCACATTTACTATAGTAATACCAAGGGGTTTTTTTACATGTATTTTTTGCACATTTACTATAGTAATACCAAGTTTTTTTTACATGTATTTTTTGCACATTTACTATGGTAATACCAAGTTTTTTTTACATGCATTTTTTGCACATTTACTATAGTAATACCAAGGGTTTTTTTTTACATGTATTTTTTGCACATTTACTATAGTAATACCACGGTTTTTTTACATGTATTTTTTGCACATTTACTATAGTAATACCAAGTTTTTTTACATGTATTTTTTGCACATTTACTCTGGTAATACCAAGTTTTTTTACATGTATTTTTTGCACATTTACTATAGTAATACCAAGTTGTTGTTTTTTCTTACACGTATTTTTTGCACATTTACTATGGTAATACCATGAATTTTTTAAAATAGTTTTTTGTTGTTGTTGTTTTACATTTACTATGGTAATACTTTGGTTTGTACATATTTTGTGCACATTTACTATGACATAACTGTTTTTTTAACATTAGTTTATTGGACATTCTGGTAATGCAACGTTTTGCCATTTAATTTTTTTTAAACATTTACTCTGGTAATACCATGTTTCTGGCACAGTTGTTTTAGACATGTACTATGGTAATTTATTTATTTATTTATTTATGGACATCATACCATGGAATTACCACGATGACCATATATACAGTATGCTATGATATATGAATATGGTAATCATTCAGTACCATAGTATATATGAAAGTACCCTGGTATTACCTAGCAACACAGCACTTTTTTGTGAAGGCAATGTGAAATACATCGGTAGTTTGTCTGCACATCGGGGGTTAATTACATCGTTTTAAAGGAACAGAAGCTGAAACGGTCTTTTATTTTATCTGACAGAGAGGTCATAAAAATTGTGCCTGTTTTTATGCCAAGAGACTCTAAAATACTACAGGAACAAGTACAGATGCAAAAGTGCAGATAGCCCCTTTAGTAATTCATGTTTATGTGTTTTTTCCTGCAGGACATGGACGTCACGGGTCTGTCCTACACCATGACGGGGCTCAAGAAGTTCACAGAGTACAGTTTCAGGGTGGTGGCGTACAACAAACACGGCCCTGGCGTCTCCACCGAGGACGTTACAGTCCGAACACTATCTGACGGTGAGCTTCATGAAGTCTGATGTTTAAATGTGTAACTTTGAACCACTTGACTTCCTTTTTCCTTTGATTTTTCTCTCTCTTCCTTGATTTGGACTTCAAATAGCACTTAAAAGTGCCTCCGCTTAGATGAAGATTTGACATTGACGCTGATTTGTCAGTGAATTGATCTTCGTATTCATGAGCATGTTTTTGTGTCAGCGTTGTCACGAGACTCGTCAAAATACTGAGCAGTGTAAGTGACTTGCTAACATGATTGCTTAATGCAAAACCATCAAAACGAGGAAGGCAAATGTTTTCTATTGGTTCAGAGAAGCTATTTGGTTTCACGGCGTACTGAAACAACCCAGAAACAAGTCTATGCATATAAAATATTGACTTTCCAGTTAATCTGATTCAGATTTATTTGATTAATTATTTGAGTAAAACTCAATTGTAATGCCCAATCTGGTGGCTAAATATAGAGTTTGTTCATCTTGAAAGGTTTGTTTATATTAATTTATTTAAAAAATATATTTTCATTTATTTTTAAATCTGATTCAGATTTATTTGATTATTATTCCCTGAATCTTCCTCAGAATAGAATAAAATGTATCTAAAAAATGTATTTAATTTAAATGTAAATATATTAATTAAAAAACAATTAAACATTTAAATAAAATGTATATTTTATATAAATAAAAATATTTAAATAATGCATATTTATTTATATTATTTCATTACTCTCTCTCTCTCTCTCTCTATATATATATATATATATATATATTTATTTATGTTATACTTGTATATTGTATATATTGAAATATTGAAAATATTAAAGAAATATTAAAATATTATTTGTATTATAAATATAAATATTTTATTTATATTATTTCATTAATATAATTACACACACACATATATATATATATATATTATTTTAATAAAAATATTTAAAAATGTATGATTATATAATATTATATATAATATTATTTATTTATATATTTATTATGTGATACTCATATATACTTAAACAGAAATATTGAAAATATTAAAGAAATATTAAAATAATGTTTTAGTTTTTATTTCAAATAGTCTTTTTTATACAGACTTCAGTATTAGATTAATTATAAATATATCAGTGTATTCTCTTGCCCTTTTTTCCAATGTACCACTACATCCTAAATCGCATACTCTCATACGAAATCACTATGATGAACTAACTTCGTGACCATTAAAAAAGCAGCAAGAAGCCATAAAAAGGTTAACTTTAATGCACAATGATGTATTTCAGAGGGCAGCATCTTCAGGAGCACGGCTATGATGCCTTATAATACTGTCTAGGTAGGGAGCTTGCCAGATTTTGGCTTTCTCTCTCCTGTTCTCCGTCCTTTCGTCTCTGTGGGAGGTGGAGGCTGGGATGTGAGGGAGACGTCCTGTCAGAGAAAGACCTCCGGGAAGACAGTGAGCATGTGACAGGTGGTGTTGTAATCGTACACTCTCACTCCGCGGCGGAGCGATTTGGGACGTGACAGAAAGCACACAAGTGTAAATAATATAACGAAGTGTTTTATTAAAGTGAGCCGTTAACGTTGGCATGCACACAAACGCACACAAACAACGGCTGCTACTGTCTCTGCCGCGAGTGCAATCCTCCAGTGTTCATTTGAAGGAACAAGAGATGGAGAAAAAAAGCAGAATAAAGGTGAAAAAAAACAACACCCACGACTGCATCCAAAAATAAACAGTCTTTGAATGTGGGTCTCGGTGGATAAACCAATTATTTCAGTCGAGCTTTGAGCCGCTGAAGCTCGAGTTCTTCTGGGGACATCGAACTGCGCGTGTCGCTGGGCTTACAGTCTTCTCTCAATAATAAATCTGTTTTGTGTTTCAGTGCCGAGCGCCCCTCCGCAGAACCTGACACTGGAGGTCCTGAACTCAACGGTAAGATCCTCTTTTATTAGTGGAGTGTTCTGGTACTTAATGTTTTAGTGCTGTAGAGATTAAAGATCTGGGCTGGTTACGTCAACTGAACCTTCATCAGCTATTACTATTGTGATCTTGATGAAGACACATCAGGTCAGAAAAATTACCATGTTCCCATACCAGAGCTGCACAATTAATCGTTAAAAGATTGTGATCTCGATTCAAACACCCATGTGGTCTTATTCCTAAATAAAACAATGATTCGGCTCTGACTATTAAACCTTTGACAAGTACGATCACAGCAAACATTCAAATCTGTGTTCTGAGCCAGAGAGATCAGTTGTCATGTATATGTATGAAACGGATTCACAAACAATCTTTACACCCACACAGTATAATTATTTCTGTGTTACAGTAATTCAAATTATCACAGAAGTACTGGAAGAAGTTTATAGTTGGGATATAAACACTGATGTCTACGGAAGCGATAAAAATAGAGGAAATCAGCTTTTGAAAGTAACTTGACACTTCAAATAGAGTTCAATAGCATTATTACACCAGTAGGTGGTGACAAGTGACTGTTCAAAATGTATCAGTCATTGAATCATTCATTCACGGGATCCGTTCAAAAACGCTGATTGATTCAGTAATGAAACAAGTGAAATCTTTGAGTGAGTCATTGAATCATTCATTCACGGGATCCGTTCAAAAACGCTGATTGATTCAGTAATGAAACAAGTGAAATCTTTGAGTGAGTCATTGAATCATTCATTCAAGAGATGCATTCAAAAATGCTGATTCATCCGGTAATGAAACAAGTCTTTATGGCTTAATCCCAAATGGCACCCTAAACCCTCACAGTCTTCTTCTGAGTCCACACTATCGTAACGTAACGCCGCTTTGACTGCCAGGTAAAGTCCTCTGCGTAGCTCGTAAACTTGCAGGCTCAGCTGAAGTGCGCATCAAGGGTGCAAAGGGGGCGCTCGCGAGCACCCTTCTGAAACCTAAAATGATGAATGGCACACCCTACGGTCTCGTGGACTTAACGGACACATGCACGAGGCAACCATTGTAAGTCCACAAGACCAAAAGTGCATAGAAGTGTGCCATTTGGGATTCAGCCTATGAGTGAGTCATTGAATCAGTCATTCAAGGGATTCTTTCAAAAACGCTGATTGATTCAGTAATGAAACAAGTCTTTATGAGTGAGTCATTGAATCAGTCATTCAAGGGATTCATTCATTCAAGAGATTCATTCAAAAATGCTGATTCATCCAGTAATGAAATAAGTGAAGTCTTTATGAGTGAGTCATTGAATCAGTCAATCAAGGGATTCATTCAAAAACGCTGATTGATTCAGTAATGAAATAAGTGAAGTCTCTGAGTGAGTTGAATCATTTTCTGCAACACTTTAGTGTATTCTGACTAAACGTGGTACATGTCATCACAAGCATGACCTGAGGCTACATGCTGTGTTTCAGCACAGCACCACCTACTGGTCCGGAGATAGCAAAAATGGCTGTTTTTACTTATAACTTCCAAATGGTTTGGAGTTATAAAATTGGTCTTGTTAGATTCAGGGCAGCACGCCGAGTTGAATGATATCCAATTTTACTATATCGATCATTTTGGGCACCAGCCATTTTGCATTTTGTAGCAAAATGCTGTATTTTTTTAACGCATTAGCATATCATTACGAAACTCGGTATCAGCACGATGCCCTGAAGGAGCCTAAGAAGTGTAGTTGTAGTTTTCTTGTAGTTGACTTATTTTCATGGGAGTCATCTCCTTAGATTCCTGAATCCTTGCCAAGTCCAACGATACCTAACATGCTAGGTTTTGCCTTATGGTTTGTGCAACGTTGCGATTTAGCGTTAAAACAATGTTTGCGAATATCTTTGAAACCACATAAAAAAGTGGTGGGATTGTGCCTGTTGGTGGCACCATAGCTGAACAAAATATTAAATTGCCACTAATAACAATTAAGTATATGAAACAAAATGTTATATTTTACTGATGAATTTACCTCTTGCTTGCTTCTTTGTGCTTGGCCCCTTAATGGCACATTAATATATTTATTATTTAGTCTTTTATTTATTTTTTGTGTTGCAGTATTTAGAATATGAGTGAAAATGTGCATAACTGTCATCAAAAAAATCTTAATGGCCTTTAAAAATAGGCCAATTTTTTCTTATGCAAAATAGAATATGGGTGAAATTGTGCTTCTTGGTCATAAAAATTATGACACATTGAAAGCCAAAAATCTTAATGACCTTAAAAATAGACCAGTTTTTCCTTATGCAATCAATATATATCATCTAAACTCTTTTAATGTTGGGGTGAAGTATGACCCGGACATATTCTTGACAGTTCTTATGAGGTTCATCCAATTATGACATTTTGGCACAAACTATAGTTAGTTACCATGGTACATTTCTGTAAGTGCTTGTACTAAGTTACTTTAAGTCCATTAAAATGAATAATTATTCACAAGTCGCTTCTCAAAATAGAAGTTAATGGTTAATTATCAGAACCGGCCAAATGCAGAGAGTTTTTATGCGTTCACATGCATGTTTCCCACCGTCAGGACTGTAATTTACATCCTGGCTCATCTCCTGTTTCATAAAGCATACTTGGGTTTTTTCTTCATTCATTATTGCGTAGCCTGAAGGCTGTGCTTCTCTCAGCTGTCTTTCTGAAATTAACTCATGACACATGACAGCATGGGCTCTGACAGCTTTCTGGCTGACACACTCTTTTCAGGTGCACTGAAGAACTTCAGACCTCTAGACGTTTATATAATGCGCTCCCAGCAGCCTACCTGCTCAATTAAAATGCACTAACTCTACTCATGTTGAAATGGCTTTGCTCTGTCTGAAAGCTCTGTCCTGTTTAATGCCCCAGAGCATCATGGTCCGATGGCAGCCGCCTCCCCCTGGTACCCTGAACGGAGAGCTAACGGGGTACAAACTACGATACCGCAAAGGGCTGAGGAGGGCGGACGCAATAGAGATCTCAACCTCACAGCTCTTTCAGCTCATTGATGGTACGACAAACCCCGATCCCTACAGTCTTACTTTAGTATTATTTCTATTCTATTACAGTATTTATTCATATTTTGAATTAACTTTATATATATATATATATATATATATATATATAGCCAGTTAGCTGCCAAGGCAACATTTCTAAGTTTATTAATATAGATTTTCATATAATATTTATATTTTATTCTTTCAGCTTTTAGTATATTTTTTTCTTTTGTTATTTCTATTTTTTTATATATATATATTTCTGTTTATCTTTAATTTTTATTTTAGTTTTAGTAATCTCAGTACTTACTATTTCATTTTGTTGCCAATGCAACATTTCTAATTTTTATTTTAATTTTTTTTTATTTAGATTTTTTTTCATCTAATATTTATATTTTATTTTATTTTTCAGCTTCATTTAATAATCTTTTTGTAATTTTTATTAGGTTTTTTTATTTATATTTAGCTTTAAGTTTCCGTAATCTTAGTACTTCAACTTATACTTATTTTTATTTCAGTTTGTTACCAAGTTTTCTTTCAGATTTTAGTAATTTTTTGCTTTTGTCATTTCTATTAGTTTTTTATATATAAATTTCTATTTATCTTTATTTATTATTTCAGTTTTAGTAATCTTAGTACTTCAACTTATTCAACATTTCTGATTTTCATTTTATTTTATTTATTTATTTTTTTCATCTAATATTTATATATTATTTTATTTTTCAGCTTCTTTTAGTTCTTAATTTAGTTCTTAATTTTTATTAGTTTTTTTTTTTATTTCTATTTAGCTTTAATTTTTATTTCAGTTTTAGTTTTAGTAATCTTAGTACCTAAACTTCAGTTTCTAATTTTCATTTTCTTTTTTTTTTAAAAAGATTTTTAATCTAATATTTGTATTTTAGTTAATAACAGCACTGCTACAGAATGAAATAATTAATGGTGTTTGGGTGCAAAACAGGCATAAAAATCCCACAAATTTACAGGAAGGTACTCAAATCTTACTGTATCAAGCATATCTTTTGACTTAAACCAGTAAGAAACCACTTAGAAAAGAGCAAAAACCCTTAACATTTTCCTTTAGCAAATCTAGTTCAGCAATATTCATAAATGTTCAAAGATGATCTAAGTGTTTAGGTTGCAGAGTCAAGAGAACCACTGCTTATGTAAGACATATTTTGTGTATTTAATTTGCCGAATCCTGCTGATTTTGCTGTTTTTAAGGCTTGGAGAAAGGAAAGGTGTACACAGTGAGAGTGTCGGCCACCACCGTGAACGGAACCGGACCAACGACGGAGTGGATCGCAGCGGAAACCTTCGAGAATGACCTGGACGGTAAGGAAGCTCCAAAACAAACACGACCCTTTACATCCTTCACTTTGACACTGTGAGACTTTCTTCCCTGCTGCTTCCTGTTGGTGGAATTCTCTCCGAGGTCGATTGAAGTGTTTGTCATTTGAACGAGTGGCGTTACTTCTCACAGATCAAACGTCAGAGTTCATCAATACTGAAAGAGCCGCTGCATAATTCACTGGAGGAGTCTGTTAAACTCTTCTGGTCTGAGGCATGGAGGGGAATCCTGGGAAAATGGCATTTGTTTAATGCACTTCTATTGTTAAATGAAAAGCCTTTGAATTATTTGGATTAATGTGTTCGTTTAAAGACCTTATCTTTCAGAATGCCATGAGAAGCGCGGCACAAAAGGAAACTTTACACTAGCGCATCGCTGCTGAGTTGGTTACAGTAAATTCTATTGATTTCAGGCTTGAGAAGACGCTGATGTGATTACTCATGACATTGGGCTGGGATAATCGTGTCTGAGCTGTTAGGTTACGGCCGTAGCTGTTGTGTTTGATCTGTGTTTCAGTCGTGAAAAGAACAGCTAGCGCAGGACATCCAGCACTTTCATTTACTGCCTGTTTCCACTGTTGATGTAGTAGGATGGATATTAGGATATTAGGAAAATTCATTTAACCCCAAAAATGTTACATAATATTTTATATTAAATTTAAGTGTATTTTTAGGACCATTATGGCCATTTTTTCTTAATAATTAAGCTCATATTCACCCCAAAATTCTTTGTACTGTAATAGGGAAAAAAATATGATTTGTTCATTTTTTTTTTTTTTTTTTTTTATTTAATATTTATTAATTAATATTTAATGATGATTTAAATAAATAAATAAATAAATAGTGAGAATAGAATGTGATAATGAGAATTTAAGGGGAAAATGTGCTGAAGTTGTCATAAAAAATAATGTCAAAATGCAAATAATTGTATGAGTCCTAAAAAATAGACTTTATTTTCGTTATACAAACTCCAAAAATGTTAAATAATATTTTGTATTAACTATTTTTATGGCCATTTTTGGCCTTTTTTTTTTACATTTATTTTCTTAATAATTAAGCTCATACTCACCCAAAATTCTTCCTACTGTAATAGGAAAAAAATATGATTTATGTTTATTTATTATTATTTATGTACTATTGTTTTTGATATATAATGGTAATATTTATTGCATGGAATTAATATTTAATGATGATTTAAATATAAAAATAGTGATAATTGAATGTGATAATGAGAATTTATGGGAAAATTTGCTGAAATTGTCATAAAAAATAATGTCAATATGCAATAATTGTATGAGTCCTAAAAATAAACTTTATTTTCATTATACAAACCCCAAAAATGTTAAATAATATTTTGTATTAAATTTAAGTCTATTTTTAGGACCATTATGGCCATTTTTGGCTTTTTATTTTTTTCATTTTTGATATTTATTTTCATAATTACGCTAATATCTGCCCAAAATTCTTCCTACTATAATAGGAAAAAACTATGATTTATGTATATTATTATTATTATTATTATTATTATTATTATTATTTATTTATGTACTATTGTTTTGATACATCGTGGTAATATTTATTGCATGGAATTAATATTTAATGATGATTTAAATAAATAAATATATAAATAGGGAAAATTGAATGTGATAATGAGAATTTATTGTCATAAAAAATAATGTCAAAATGCAAATAATTGCACGAGTCCTAAAAAAATGAGTCCTAAAAACGTTATTTTCGTTATACAAACCCCAAAAATGTTAAATAATATTTTGTATTAAATTTAAGTCTATTTTAGGACCATTATGGCCATTTTTGGCCTTTTGTTTGACATTTATTTTCATAATAATTAAGCTCATATTCGCCCCAAAATTCTTCCTACTGTAATAGGAAAAAACTATGATTTATGTTTATTATTATCATTTTAATTTAGTATTATTTATGTACTGTTGTTTTGATACATCATGGTAATGTTTATTGCATGGAATTAATATTTAAAGATATAAGAATAAATAAATAAATAGTGAGAATAGAATGTGATAATGAGTATTTATGGGAATATGTGCTGAAATTGTTTACATAAAAACAATGTCAAAATGCAAATAATTGTACTAGTCCTAAAAAGTTTATTCATTATACAAATTATAATTTATTATTTATTTTGTGGAGACCCAGACATTTCCTCTTGAAATTCACCCAGTAATTGAAAGCCATATTTCTGCACTGAAGGAATCTGTTTGTTTGATCCGAGAGGAACATTTTTAGTCTGTCTTTGCCTTCCGTCCTCATCAAAGAGCAGCAGGAAACTCTGAAATTAAGGGAACAAGCAGACACGGAGGCATTTCAGCCGATTTAGATTACTAAGTTGGATTAATAGCTCGTATTTTCATTCGCAATTGGACGTATGGAAGGACCCTAGCACTATGGGAGCGTGTGTGTGTGCGCTCAAACCCTCTTTGGGCTCATTTCCATCTGCTAAAATGGGAAAAGCTCTGTGACAGCCAGACCAAAGCATCCCTCTCAACCTCTAATGCCTCCGCTTCATCCGCTCCTACTTGAATTAGCCCCACAAATAGGCCAGTGTTTGAAATAATGAGTCAATTTAATGACTCTAAATCCAAAAGGTTTTGTCGGAAATTAGCAGCGTTGCCTTATAAATCAGAACAGGCATTAGCGCGGGCCCCTAAGATAAATTCAAATTGCATATCGCTAATAAAACGATGCTGTCCGTGGATCCGTTTATGCACAAGTTTTGCTTTTAAGCTCGGCCAAAACAAATACGAATGAATTTCACTGCTCTTAAAGCAGTTAGCTCTCTATACGCTAATGAATTTGTGCTTGAAAACTGCTGTTTAGCTAAGCGCTACACTCAACCTGAGCTATAATGCTGTAAACATTCACTTCATACTTTATTTTTAAATTGTTTCCTAATAATCCTCTCAGTGTGGTCATGCTTGAAAGAGAACTTTGATTCATTTCAGCAGAGAGCCATTTACTTCATTACTGAATGAATCAGCTGTTTGAATGAATGAATGACTCAGTAATTATAATCATTTCGAAGGCTGCGTCCTCCAGAGGTCGCATTTGAAGGCTGCATACTTTAAGAAAGTAACCGTTAGATTGCAAAATAAGAAAGAATTACAGTGTTTTACACCTCACGAGGAATAACAGTCAATTTTATTAGTTACTTTTCTTAAATAAGACATCCTTGATGACGTATGCAGCCTTCAAAAGCGATCTCAGGAGGACGCAGCCTCCGAAATGAGACACAGCTAATGATTTATTCATTTAGACATTTACTGCCACCTACTGGCAGTTTTAGTTTCTTGTTTAGACTATCAAAAAAAATTCATATTTCCATATTAATTAAAAAAGGTATAGAAATAAAATAAAAATTCTGTCATCATTTACATGGTCGTTGAAGCCTAAAAGTTTGTGTAATAAATTGTTTTTCTAAAGCTACTTTTTGTAATGTCTATTTGATGCTTTTGTCATTTAACACAATAATGACTTTAAATTATGTTTCGGGGGTAATTTCTCAGCCAAATTTGATGTGCGATTAATTTGCAATTAATTAGATTAATTAATCGCCACATCATGTCATTAATTAGATTAAAAATCTTAATCGCTTGACAGCCCTAACACATAATATATATATA
The DNA here is from genome assembly GCA_039654765.1 of Mylopharyngodon piceus. Classification (NCBI taxonomy): domain Eukaryota; kingdom Metazoa; phylum Chordata; class Actinopteri; order Cypriniformes; family Xenocyprididae; genus Mylopharyngodon; species Mylopharyngodon piceus. Next base: position 18,306,840 of record CM077459.1, on the reverse strand, counting down.
TACATACATATATATATATATATATATATTTTTTTTTTTTTTTTTTTCTTCTTTTTTAAATGTGGTCGATTCAATATCGATTCTCAAAAGCCACGAATCGATTTTCGCAAACATTGTACATAATATCTGATTGATACATGGGTCAAAAACAACAAAAAACAATAACTATTTTATTAATTTATTACTTTTTTGTGGTGGGGCCAGTGAAAATGTAATCATTGAATCCATTGAATTGAATCAAAAATTGAGAATAGAATCGAAATCGAATCGAATTGAGGTCTTGTGAATCTGAATCGGATCGAATCGGGACATCTGAATCGATATCCAGCCTGTGTGTGTATGTATGTGTGTATGTATTAGGGCTGTCAAAATTAGCACGTTAACGCATGCGATTCATTTTTTTTTCAGTTTAACACGTTAAAAATATTTAACGCAATTAACGCAGCATCAGTTTTTTCCGTCATCCTTTAGCTAGCATTACAGTATATGATCACGCTATCATTCATTCGAGTGCTATTAAACCATTCAAGCACGATAAATTGCAAAAAAAAAAAGAACTTAAATCTGTACTGGAGCGCTGTCTGTGAATCTCCCATCTGTGTGACAGAAACACGACTGTTGCGCACAGAAAGCCGCTTCAGACAGCGTGTGGCCGCATTGAATTCTCTTTCACGCTTGAACAGACAAAAACACAAGTATGCCAAAATGTCCGCTTTGTCTAGTATCCTCGTAAACGGTCTTAAATGAGTTAAATGATGTCTTAAATGAATGTAAAGGACATTGAATGTGTGTCAGATCTGCGTCATGCATGATTAAATCACAGCAACCTAATAAACTTGCTGCTGTAATGTCTGTCATTAATGTTAATTAAACAAAAGACAGAGAAAATCACTCACTGCTCTTGACTGAATCACTTTTGTAGCTTTAATAAGGATTAATCTATATTTAATTTATAATGTATGCAGTGAAGACTGTGAAGTGTTTGATAACTATATAATATATATATATATAAAATGTCAAAGATGAGCAGGTGCTAGCTTGATTGTTCATTGTGTCTATTACAGAGTCTCAGGTACCAGGAGTCCCGAGTTCTCTTCATGTTCGTCCGCTTGTAAACCGAATCGTGGTGAGTTGGACTCCTCCAGAAAACCAGGACATTTTAGTCCGAGGTTATAAAATCGGATATGGAATCGGCAGCCCTCATGCCCACACGGTCACTCTGGATTACAAGCAGCGTTTCTACAGCATCGATAACCTCGGTGGGCGTCTGTAATGTTTTTAATGCTACAAATAATTAGCCATATGTTGACATTAGGCGTGTTTTTAGACTTTTTATGAATGTTTTTCTCTGCAGATCCCAGTTCCCATTACGTCATCACTCTTAAGGCGTTCAACAACATGGGCGAAGGCATTCCCATCTACAACAGCGCCACCACCAGACCTCAGTCCGGTAAGACATGCACACACGCGTTTTATTGTGCCAGCTTTTCCATGTCCATTCAGGCTTGATCAGGTGACTAAAACGTGCTTAATGCTATTTTGAAGCATATAGAGCAGTCAGTCTAACATTGTTTTGTAGTGGAGGCAAACTACGATGTGGAGTATGTGTGTTAAATGTAAGGTGACAGGTACCACACATCTGCCCCCCTCAGTTCTGGGAAATGTGGCGTGTCACGTTAGCATGAATTGAAACCTACAGGTGTGATGTGTCGCACACTTCCGTCCCCACATCTTTCTTTCTTTCACTTTACGTCAGATGTCTCAGACAGCCGAATGCCGCTGTTAGAGGTTTCCAGACCCCCCGCTGTCCCGTCAGGTTGAGATTTGCGTCAGCTCTGACTCTGTAGGCTTCGCACAACTTTTCTGACAGACTTGAAAACTCAAGCTTCCAGAGCTAGTGACCTAGAAATGAGTTGTTCGCCAAGAATGAGCATTAGCATGTTTGCAACAGTCATTTGTTGCCATTTTCTGCTGAGAATGCATTTTTTGTTGTTGTTGACAGTCAAATAAGTGGATATTTACACAGAAGAAATCAATAGTAATTCCAGGTGTATCTTAATTAATCAAATGTTCAGAGCTCCATCGATCAGCAGCTTGCTGAATCATTTGGGTTTGTGCCTCTTAAATTAGCAAAAACAAACACTATAGCAGTGTAAACGTTAAAATACACACTTCTTTAGAAATAAAAGCAAAATAAAAGCTCTGTAATTTGAAAGCAAATTAATTTTACTGTTTGTAAAATACACTTATTATTATTAAATATTATTTATTTTACAGTACACTAGCATTATTATATCTTTATTGATTTGTTTATTTTTTTTAATTTATATAATAATCAAGACAAAAAAAAATTATATTTCCTAGTGGAAGCATGTAGATTGAAAACACAATTGGTCCTAACAGGGAACCCTGTGGAACTCCACAAACAAATAAGACACACACCAATCCAACGCCCTCCCCAAAACCCCGACCCATGTTTTCTAACATATATTATTATTATTATTGAGAAAAAATGTAGGAAATATATTAGTAGTGTGTAACCAGAAGTTCATCCACTAAGAAAAGTAGCCCCACTGATAAAACAAAAAAAAGATGATTTAGCCAACAAATAAAACTTTTCATTAACTTCCATTGTAAGTGCATTGCTGTGCAAATGAATATTGTTTGTTTTTACAATCTGAGGGATGAGTTAAATTTATTTTCTGTAGCAGTTGTCACAGATACTGTCCTTTAATTGCTTAAATTGTATTGAACTTGGATTATTTCTTACATTTTCAACTTATTTCCGTAAATACAGCATAATCCATGACTTGTCCATGTGACACCAATTATTATTCAATGTTTTTGCACTGTTTTAGTGAAAATGTGGGTCTTTTTAATTCTAATAATATCTCTTTCTCTTTTTCACTCATTTTTCCTCTTACTTGTCCACCATCAATCCATTTGTTCCTGTCTAACGTTGATCAATCCTTCCATATTTTTTAAAACCATGTGATTTTTTTTGTTTGTTTGTTCTCCATTTATTATGATTTGATTCATCTGTGTGTGTGTGTGACGCTGCTGTCAGACCCCATAGACCCTGATATTGATTTTTATGAACTCTTCAATAACCCATACACCCCAGCACCCGACCCCACTCCCATGCTGCCCCCGGTGGGCGTTCAGGCCACTGTCCTCAGCCACGACACCGTCAAAGTCAGCTGGGCCGACAACTCTCTCGCAAAGAACCAGAAGATCACCGATTCCAGATATTACACCATCCGCTGGAAGACCAACATCCCCGCCAACACCAAATTTAAGGTATCAGCCGCCTTTAAAGAGTGTTATTTGGTGATTTTGATTTGTTTGGTGTTCGAAGCGGCTTCATTTCACTTTAACTGATGTTCTGAACAGGGTTATTATAGGTAAAGTTGGCATGAAACGATTGCAATAGTCTTTTCTTCTCTATTGTGACGTATATTTGAACTAAACGGCTTCTCGAACAAGAACAAATGTAGGGCGGGGCTTGATTTTGTCCATGGGGAATTGATTGGATGGTTGTGGTTTGCTATTGGTGGATCTCATGTGAGTGACAGGTTGTCCCACCCTCGTCATCAGAGAAGTCACTGCAAGAGGATGGGGAAGTTATTTTGGTTCAAGATTACAAAGGCACAACAGTATTAATGTGCACGGATAAATAATTTATAATAAATACTGCAATATTCCATAAAAAAAAGAATTGTCAATTTTGATTTCATGGTGACTTTAAAACTAAAACCATAAAAATAAAAAAATAATTAAAAGTTAACTGTAATAAAATGGGAAAAAAAAACGTCAGATAGTTGCCAATGCAACATTTCTCATTTTCATTTAATTTAACTTGATGTGAACTGAAATTAATATTAAAAAACTAATAAAAAATGACAAAAACACAACAAAATTACTAAAACTTTAACTAAAATTAAAATAAAAATGGGAAATATGAAAAACACTAATTCAAACTATTAATAAAAACTATAATGGTATCTCAGTGATACTAAAATATCACTGGTACTGATGAGAGTATTTCAGTGTTCACTATAAAGTGTGTTTTTCATTTCCTTGTTCTGAGCGCCCTCTAGTGAGCACACTCAGAATGCATTGGAGATTCCTGTTGGGTATTTCTTACTGCATACTAAAGAGTATATACTATATTTTAAAATAGTCATATGTGAAAGAGTATGCAGTGATGAACTTGGGTTTTTATTAATGTATTTGTCTGTTGCTTGTTTTGTCAGACGGCAAACACCACGTCTCTGTTCCATACGGTGACGGCTCTGAAACCCAATACACTTTATGAGTTCTCTGTAATGGTGACCAAGAGCCGCAGGAGCAGTACATGGAGTATGACGGCCCACGGGACCACCTTTGAGTCCAGTAAGAACATACACCATTTTAAACATCCATGAATCTATGTTTTTCTGAAGATGAAATACTACAGGAATAAATGACAGTTGAACATTCTTTTTTCTATAACATTTTCTCTTTCACACCGATATACACAACTTAATTTTGGTAAAACACGAGAACAAGGCGAGACAAGATTTTTACACAGTATTTTTAAGAAATCCTCAATGACGAAGTCTGCTGGGCATTTGAAATGTTTTAACTAATCATCTTGTAATGAATGTCATTTCAGTTCTGAGTATGAATTATGCAGTAAAAGACAACAATACTTAAACACTGTAAAAGGTTTTGCCACAAACTCATCTGACTGGCTTCTCTCCTGTATGATTTCACAACTTTTGACCTCCTATCTGAACTCCTTTCCACAAATTGATCATAGAAATAAAAACAGTACAAATAAAAATGAACAACACAGTTTTCTGTAGTCTTATTAAGCAACCATAATCAAAGTACTCTCTCAATATTCAAAGTACAAATAAGACCACATTTTTCTTCAAGCATGATACAGAGCTGAGAGATGGTTACAACTACAGCCCAGCATAAGATAGCTTTCATATTGGTAGATATTTGCATACATCAGGGAGCCGATTTCAAAATGCGGGGTATTGAAATCGCATTAATGCGCATTCGCGTTTTACTTTCGCTTTCTATTTCGTGATCGCTTGTACTCTGTGAATAGGGAGCGGCGGTGCTGAGTGTGAATTCTACAACATTTGTAAGACGCTTTTAGGTTCTGTTGTGCAACGAATCCTCCGCCATGTCTTGTCAGTCATCTCTCCTTACTCTCGTCATGTGATCAGTGAACTCTGATTCCTGCTGCACTACATACGACTCTGCAGCTCGTGTTGGATGAGCTGGATGGGATTGAAGCGACCGTTATCCAACTGAATTAAATGGTTTTTATTTCTATAAAAAGCAAAATAACAGTGGAGGCGTAATTTAAACGTAGCGGTGGCATATCCTGTCCTAATTTCACCCTCACACTCCGTCATGGCAATATCACGAGACAGCTTTTCACCCCAACGAGAAATCTCGTCACATTTTAATCTCGTGAGATCTCATCACACCACTATTATATATAGTTATAAATATCACATACATGCACCCATTTTTTTTACTTAAGTTCCCGTTATGTTTACGTGTGTATGATCATTGCAAGAGCCTTTTGTTATAGTACATATTGTACTTTAAAAATGATTATCATTAGTGTTTTGTGTGTAGATGTTGGCATTGTTTATATTAGTTATCAAGTCATACAAAAAAAAAAGCACATAGAAATTTGTAAAACACAGATGTTTGCTTTCAGGATGCATGCAAAATGAGTGCATATTTGATTAATGTCTCGTTTGCATTTCAGCATGATTTTGGAACAAATTGTTATGACAGATATATTATAATAACCTTTCAGTTTTCAGTAATTTACATTCCATTTTCACTATTTACTTGTATTATCTCCCTTTAATGCGGTTTGGTGTTTTGTGTAGTTCCCGGATCTGCTCCCAAAGATGTGACGGTGATCAGTAAAGAGGGAAATCCACGAATCATCAACATCAACTGGCAGCCTCCAACTGAAGCCAACGGCAAAATCACAGGTGTGTGAAGAACAGGTCACCGTGTTTGCTTTGTGACGTTATTTGCATGACACATTTTAGCCGGACATTCTCATGATTTACATTAGGGATGCCAATCACAGGAGTTACATTACCAGATTATTACGTCCATCCAAACAGAAAAGTCTGACCTCAGAAGCATGATTTTCAGAAGTCTTGAATCTCTCCGTCTCTCAGGGTACATCATCTACTACAGCACCGATGTGAACGCTGAGGTCCATGACTGGGTCGTGGAGCCCGTGGTGGGAAACAGACTGACCCATCAGATTCAGGGACTGACGCTGGACACCGCCTACTACTTTAAGATCCAGGCCAGAAACTCCAAAGGCATGGGACCCATGTCAGACGCGGTGCAGTTCAGGACCCCTAAAGGTGAAACCTGGAGCTCATCGTTCAGTCTCACCTATTAAAATCAACTTATGTTCTTTTATTCATTCTGTTCCTCTTTATTTCCAGCTGAACCATCTGACAAAATGTCAAGTGATCAAGGTAATCAAACATGTTTGATTAATTTAGCACAGTCACACAACAGGAATTTTATATATATATATATACAGGTATTGAATTGTAGTTTTAAATGTAATTTCAGTGCGATTCTAGATAGTGTACAGCCCTGCTACATAACTGTCAGTAACATGCCTTTTATGTCAGATGCATTGTGGGATAGCTGAATGTCTCTGATGTCTTGTTGCCTATAGGGCTGCAAGTCAAACCCGGTCACCCGACCCTGCCGGAGCACGGGATTGGATCCAATATGGGTAAACAGGAAGATGCTCACTTTAAAGACAGGCACTGTAAACTCACTGAGACCTGCGGTGTAGTAACGCTCTCTCTCTCTCTCTCTGTGTCAGATAAACCAGGCATCACGGGCAGCCAGGAGAATCATATCCTGGTGATCGTGGTCATCGTTTCTGTTGGAGTGTTCACCATCATCGCTGTGGTCGTGGGGGCCGTCCTGTGCACGCGCCGCTCCAACTCCCATCAGAAAAAGTGTGTTCTTCACTCATCTTTTAATATATCTGTATATTAAAACAATAAGCAACAAGACTTTTTCTCTAACAGTGATTTAACCACGGATTAAGAGTTCTTAGGCCTGACATGACACAATTATGAATTACTTTTCAGTCAGAGCTGAATCATCTGACAGTTCATCTCTCAGAATAATTGACAGAATAAAACAATCACACAATAATCCCTCAAGAACCCTCCAAAAATACTGAAACTTTGTGATTTAATGAACAGCTTCAGTTAATTTTTCTGTGGAAACCTGTTAAATATGTTCGGTTGTGTTTGTGTTTTCAGGAAGCGTGCAGCCTGTAAGTCCAACACCAGCTCCCACAAGTACAAGAGCTCGTCTAAAGACCTGAAACCACCTGACCTCTGGATCCATCACGAGCGTCTGGAGCTCAAACCCATGGACAAATCACCCGACCCCAACCCGGTCATGACAGAGACGCCCATCCCTCGCACCGCCCAGGACCCGGCCGTTGAGCCCGCCCATCAGAGACGGGGTGAGATTCGAATGAAGATCTGTATTGACCAGTCAGCATCCAGGACCGGATCTGTTTTGTAAATACATGTATGCGTGCGTCCAGGTCATGAGGTGGAGGAGAGCGTGTCCACTATGGCCGGTCGGAGGGGAGTGAGACCTAAAATGATGATGCCATTCGACTCTCAGCCGCCTCAACGTAAGTTCACAGAGCTGTTCATAAAGGAAGAATCAAGCAAAAATCATTGATTCTCCCACACCACCTCAACCTGTCATGTGCTTTTCATGCTGTCGATGTGAACGCAGTGTTCATGTGCCGTTCCTTCCTGTCGTCTTGTGTCGTGATAGCTAGATCCAAACCTAGTGAGCTTCTCTCTTAAACAGCATTTTAGGCATTTAGGATATTCTCGTGAGGTTGTGTTTCATTTAGAATGCTGCCTTAGTAGGGATGCTGTGTAGGGTGTAGTGTGAAGCAGCTCACTAAGTGTGGAACAGATGTGTTGTCGTGTTGATCTCACTGTGCATGTGTGTTTGTGTGTCCTCTCTCAGCTGTGATTAGTGCTCACCCCATTCATTCCCTCGATCATCTTCATCACCATCATCATCACTATCACCTCCCGCCGCGCGGCTACCTTCATCACCAGATCAGCCTGAGAGCGCCCGCCACGCCCAACACATACTTAGACAGGGCTCCGTCTGCAGGTGAGACTCACAGCTGCTGTACTGTCACGGCACCAGGGTACAGTCATGCTGTCAGACGCTAATAACAGGGTACATTTACATATGGTATTAACATGGTTCTTCAGGGTACTTCAGAGGATACCATAGTACATTAAATAAACGTATTACTCAGGTACTTTAGACATGGTACCATGGTAATGACTCGTTTTGGTGCTGCTGTTAGTGTGAGTAATGTATCTACTGTCAGAAAGCCATTCAAACTAGTGACACATATTCTTGTTTCAAGAGCTTTGAGAATGGTTTAATGATTTTAAAATAATAAAAAAGGTGATTTAGTTTATGGTTGAAGATCTGAGCTGGTAATTGACAGGTTGTAGGTTCAAACCTACATATATATACAATGGTTGTTTTAAGTATTGTTTAATATATATATAATTATATATTGTATAATATATATAATTATATATGTTACAAGTATTATATATATATATATATTAGTATAATTTTTTAAAAACAAATTAATTAAAAATTTATATGTATTTTTTTTCAAATATATTTACACTTAAAAATTGTTTGTATATATTTTATATATATTAAATATATTTTATATTAAGTTAATAAAATAATACATAAAAATATATTGTATATTTTATTTTAAAAATACAAATAAAATTTTATATGTATATTTATAAAAGTATTTTTTAAATTACATTTAAAATTTATGTTTTTCATATACATTTACACTTAAAAATTGTGTATATATATTTTATATATTAAATATATTTTATATTAATTTAATAAAAAATAATATATATTAAATATATTATATATATTATATATAAAATATATTTTGTTAATAAAAAAATTAATATATATATATATATATATATAAGTATACACAACATTTATTCTTTAAGTATATATAAAAACTTATATATATATATATATTTATATAAATATTTAAAAAAAAATACAAATAAATGATGTATAGTGTGTGTGTGTGTATATATATATATATATATATATATATAGTATTTTATTTTTTAAATTTGTAAATAAAATAATTGTATTCATTGATTTATTTCTTCATATATTGATTTATTTCTTCGTTTTCTGTGTGTGTAGAGTCTGTGAGGAATCAGCCCCCTGCACCCGAACCTCCGGTTGCCCCCAGTCAGCCCATCACTACAGCTGAGCTCCAGAAGACAGAGGCGGTGATCAAAGAGGAAGACCCGCCAAGCATAAACCCGCCAACGGCCCACGTTCGACCGACACACCCGCTCAAGAGCTTCGCTGTGCCAGCTGTCACTGTTTCCGCCCATAACCCGCCCACCTACGAGACCGCCTTACCCAGCACCCCTCTGCTGGCACAACCAGGTCAGTTTCCTGCTTAATCAGTTTTGACATTAAAGGTACACTAGTAACTTTTTTTGTGTATTCACATCAAGAATCCATCTTCCAAACCGTGTTTTTGTCTTATCCTGAATCACTACAGTACGTCTATAATAAGTGTTTATATTATTTTAGATGATAACCGCTGCGCAGTATCCCAGTACCTGCGTGACTCGTCAAAGACATAAACAGAGAGAAGAAGCTCCGGCTACAGTGTTCTTCCACAAGACGCATGCAGTTCTGTTTATTAACCACTAGAGCGCCAAACCTTGCATAGTGTACCTTTAAGAAAAACTGCTGTGATTGGTTGTTTTACCTGTGGGAGAGTTCATAGCATGTGCTGTTATCTGTGTTTCAGCGCCCGGCGTGAAAACCGCGTCTATCGGGACACTAAATCGAGCTCGAGCTCCAATGGCAGTAACAGTCCCGAGTGCTCCTGACCAGTCAGAAACCAGCAAGATGCTGGACATGGTGAGAGCTGGAGATACTTGAAGATTTTCTGTGAATGCTTCATTATGAAACATGTATCGTTCACATTTCACCCCAAAATCAAAGGAAAGAAATAAGAAATTATATTTTGCATAAAGAAAATGAAGCACATTTTTACATTGTGACATTATATCATGACAAATATTTAATAGACATTAATAATACACAATCCCCAAATTCTCTTTGTTTTGTGCAATAAAAGATCTCAATTCTGTTTTGTAAATTTGTATTTAAATAATATTTAAAACACATTTGGATATTAAACAAAACATTCATGGAAACTGAAAAAAAAACATAATTGCATTTTCTTTATACAACATTGAATTTTTTGTTTTCTGTTTTTAGTTTTGGAGTGAAGTGTGATCTTGACACCCTGTTATTACGAAAGTTTGAATCTGTGTTTAATTTGATTTATTTTTCTCTTTTCACCCATTTCTTTTTTTTTTTTTTCTCACTGGCTGACTTAATTTGAATAATTTTCTCTTTCTGTGCCTAATTTTAAATAACTCCAAAATGAAATGCTCCTTTTTTTCTTTTTTAATTTGCGTCACTCTTCTGAACTGCATGCGTTTGTTTGTTTTGTCATAGGTTGCGCTGTAGCGTCTTGCTTTATTCTCTCGTTCCAAACCCGTTTCCTTCCCTCGTGTTCCTCTCTTTTCCTCTTTCTGTTCGGTTTGTCGTTCTTTCCCTCCATTGTCTTGCATCCCTCAGTCCTAACTCTAACACGGCTCGTCTGGCATGGCTCTCTCTCTCTCAGACATATGAGACGGACGAACTCTCCGAGGAAATGGCCCATCTGGAGGGTTTGATGAAGGACCTGAACGCCATCACCACAGGCTGAACCGCTTCAATCACACGGCTGAACCTCGTCCTCAGGAAGAACCAGGACATTTGAATGAACTGATCTCAGATCAGACTGAAAATGGATCGCCGCTTCATCTTCTTCATCCTGCATGGATCTTGCCAGAGAAATCTATAAAACGATGAAAACTGAATGCCATTTTCCCAACTCGGATGAGCCGTTCTGCACAGAAAACATGTTTTTAATGTTTTTTTGGGGGGGATTGTATTTACGTGTTCCATATTTTTAGCTTGTATATGTATGTTTTCATTACGCTTTTTAGGACGAAACCTCACATGCTCATACATTGGGCTTCATTCATGAAATGCAAGCTGAATAATTTGGTGTAAATTATGCGTAAAATCATACATTCCTTTGTAAATTGTCATGCAAATAAATACAACAATTTACATAATGAATTTATGAATGATTTACACAGAAATGTGTGTGTGGATCATGAATATGACGCATTTGTCAAACCATTCTTGCATAAATTGTCTATAACAACACCATTTTAGTTGTTGCATTTGAATTAAATGTGGCAATTTACACAATAACAGTTTGCAAATAATTTACAAACAATTATTTTAGTTTGCTCATGAATTCTCATGAATGTCTCATGGCTTTATTTCAGTGTCTTACATCATGTTTAAATGCTTCATCTAGAGAGAAAACGAAGATCTCAGTGTCTCTGGGACACTGGTAGCATTAAAAGTCTGAATATGCATCAGAAATCTCCTCATGGACATGCGGACTTCTTGCGGTTCTCGCTTTACGCTCTGAATCACCATCTAAACTCGATCTAAATCCAGTGATGTTGATGTTTGGTGCTTCAGAAACTCCTCAAACGAATGAACCGGTTCCTCATGTACTGCTCCTCTTCCTCAGGACCCTGACGCCTGTTTTTGGGGCCCTAGAGATTCATCATGAAGGAGTTTAATGCCAAGTGACTCTCAGATTTTTGTACTTTGAGAGGTATATATATATAGATATACAACGAACTGCAAATGTTTGCTTATATGAATACTTTGTACACTCTCAAAAAGGACAATTTTTATATATATTCATGTTTTGGTTGGTTTTTATATGAAGACGACACATTGCTTTGTAAACATTTTCCATGTAAGTTATGAACGGTTAAATATTCTGCGTTGTGTTTTCACCGTGCTGTTTAGCCGACCCCTTCTCCCAAAGAATGAGCGGAAGAAAATATCAGCGACGAACTCTGCCTTGCTCGTGTACAGTTTCTCACGTCATGAAT
>CM077459.1:18277152-18289652 GCA_039654765.1 Mylopharyngodon piceus | reverse complement strand
ATTCTTAAGATACATTTTTATATAAAATATTATTTAAAATATCTTAATTTGTGTTCCTGAAGATGTACGAAGGTCTTACGGGTGTGGAACGACATGAAGGTGAGTGATTAATGACAGAAATTTCATTTTTGGGTGAACTAACCCTTTAAGAACAGTCTTCAGAAAAAAGATACGTTTTTGGGGATATAAAATATTCTTATCTTTTTTCTTAAGTTAAAAAATAAGAAGAAAATAGCAATAAAGAAGAATTTTATTCTTAAGAATGTTTTGTGAATCTGGCCCCAGGTTGTCTTCAGTCATTTGAACACACTTACTATATACTGAAGGAGACAGAGTCTCACCTGAAGGCTTTATAGACGGGCCTGTACCAGCAGAGGAAGGAGCACGGAGTGAAAAGGATGAACCAGAGAATGGAGAAGCCAAAGTCCATGCCTGCTGCTGCGTGAGTGGTGAAATACGCCAGACAGGCCAGAACGTTGAGAAACAGCGTCACACACTGCCCTGCACACACACACACACACACACACACACACACACACACACACACACATCAAACAAGAGCTATGCCTGACACGGGTTCAGCTCAATCAAAACTCACCAAATTTACTTCACAAATATTAAACAATAACATCACAGTTTGATCTAATCAAATTCTGATTAATAAAATTCATTCAGTCCAAAAACTCCAGCTCAACACTGAATGTCCTGTTTTATTCACAATGCAGAAGTTAAAAGTATTACAGTGAGTTTGAAATGCATTTACTTCCTTAATCTGATGTATTTCTGAGATTATTAGATATACAACTAGTAAAATTAGTGCTGTAAAATCTATTATCTGCATCTAACGTAAAATTTTGTTAATAATATATGTAATAATATATATATATGTGTGTGTGTGTGTACACAGAAACACACACATATATAATATTAATAAATATAATAATATATATACACACACACACACACACATTATGTAAACAAACTTTTATGTTTGATGCGATTAATGGATTTGACAGCGCTAGTTAAAACTAATTAGTAGTAAAATAGTAAAAAAAACTTAAAGTATTAAATAAAAAGTATAAAAAATTTAAAAATAAAGTATTAATAATAAACTAATAAAACAGAAATAAAATATAAATACACTTAAATATTTAAAAACTTTAAAACTGAAAATTTGAAATAACTGATGTAAAATAATAAATACTAACATTTTAAAAAAAGGAAATAAAAGAAATTAAAGCTAATTAGAAATATCTTTTAAAAAAACTAATAAACATGACAAAGGCACATTAAAATGAAAACTGGACATAAAAATAAAGGTTAATTCTAAATAGTAATAAATACTAATAATAAATAAATAACACTGTTTTATATTCAACAAGAAAATAAAATGAGAATTTTTTTCATTTATTTATATATTATTTATTTTTTTGATGAAAGATTATGAATAATAAACATTTTTGTACTTGGAACAACGTGCTCTGATGAATCATTGAAAATAAGAGCATTTATATGTAATAATAAATAAAAAAGCTTGATGTTGACGATGTTAAACTCACACATCCACAGGTAATACATCATCTTGCAGAGTCTCTGATGCTCCTGCGGGATCTCCTCAGAGAAGTCCTGGTAGAAGCAAGGCTTGATGGGAAAGAATTTGGGGAGAGGAGGCCAGTTGTTCTGTTTGCCTGAGGAAAAACAGACCATATCCCACAATGCTTAGCAGGAACTTGTCAAACAGTCACAACAAATAAAGGCGCTATAGTAATAATAATACGTCTGTTGATTTATGCACCTGTATTTATGCCAACACACTCAGAAGGAAATACTAGCATACTGTGCACTATATATACTGTATACTATTATTATTAAAGTAGCATGTGACAGGGTTATTATTAACTTGTACTAATAAAACTAAAACCATAAAAACATTTTCATTACTTGAAATAAAATAAAATAAAATAAGTATAATAAAATTATATTGATGTTAGTTAGTAATTGTTCATTGTTTGTTCATGGTTCAGTGCATTAATTCATGTTAACAATTGATTTTAAAAAATATATTAGTAAATGCTGAAATTAACACTAACTAAGATTAGTAAATGCAGTATTATTATTATTCTTAACAAACGGAAACTTATTGTAAAGTGTTACCATAAAAACTCAATATTTATTTGAGTTCAGCGAAGCAATATTTCTCATTTTTGTTTAGTTTAAGATGAAGTACTACAATAACTAAAACTAAATAAACTAAAACTTAAATAGACATATGTAAACAAAAACAAAAAAGAATAAAAATGTGAAAAAAACTACAAAATTACCAAAACTTTAATTAGAATTAAAATGAAAACGAAAAATATAAAAATAGATTCAAATTCAAAATATTAACAAAAACAGTAATAGTATATCAATGATACTAATATAACACCGATATGAGCACAATATGCAGTGATAAATGAGGGGATCATGTGATACATGTTTAATGGCACCCAGTCATCTTGCAGTTTAGCGTAGTTTTGTATTATAATGTCTTAACTTGTGGCAGTCTGAACAAATTATGTGTCAAGAGCATGAAAATTGTGGCTGTAATGACTAGTAGTTTGTTCATCACACTGAAAATGCAATTTGAAGTCAGACACATTGCATTGTGGGCAGGGCTTGACATTTTTTACTTTTTTGCTCACCAGCCACAGCATTTTGACATCGATACCATGGGGAAAAACTGCCATATAGATATTTTGATATTATCTCATAATTTGGCCGCAGGTTTATTAGGCTGCTGTCACTTTAAGACCTGACGCACAGATCCATTATACTGTCACACATGCGTTTTCTTTCTCAACTGTTTACGTTCACTTAAAACATAACTGACTGTGTTTACATGAATACTCACCAAGACTGGCATTTTGACGTTATTTTGTGTGTTTTTGACCGTTTAAGTGCAATAAGCAGCGATAAACAACTCAATTGAGTACTGAGAGGCTGCTTTATGTGTGCGCACTTTGGGTGTGAGAACAAAATCTGCGGGAATGAGTAAAATTATGCGCAATCCCACGCCGAAATTCAAGCCCTGTAACACCAAAAATATTCATGCAGAGCAAATGAAACGAGTGAATGAGGGGAGGTGGGTTTGTGTATCGACTCGCTGACGGTGAAAGCGCAGCTGGTATCGTGTGTCTGTTCTGTGGAAAGTGAGTATTGGAAGTGTTTCAGATATTTCAGTATCAATATAACACTTTTTCAGATGCCTTTTTAAAAGTCTACAACTGAAAAATGCACATATTATATATAAAATTAAACCTGCCAAAGTGGCTAGTAGGAGTGACTGCGTTACACGCCACTGCTGAAATACACCCGCATTTGACGGGTTGGCGGGTGTTAATTTCAAGCCCTGATTGTGGATACTGTATCTCATGCAAATGTAATGTCCACTGCAGGCTCAGAGGAGTGTGTGTTACCTGTAGGCGCTCCTTGGCTCTGCAGCTCTTGTTCTCGTCGGTCCAGCTCAGCGGCTTTCCTCTCCAACTCCTCCTGCTGTTTGAGCAGATTGGCCTGCGCAGCTGCAGCTGTGGCCTGCGCAGACAGACAGGGGCCGGTTACAACCTCTCAAGACACGCAGAGATTCGGCATGTGTGTGTGTGTGTGTGTGATGCTGACCTTTGGACTGGGATCCACTGACGGCTGCAGGACAGCGGGTTGAGACGGGGTGCTGGAGGTTGGGATGGTGCTTCCCTGACACAAAAACAGCTCATTATTGGGATTTTATTGATGAATAATAAAATGTAAAACCTTTCTGTATCATTTCTGTGTGTGCATGTCATGCATGTTTAAATCAGTGGAAGCTTATTGCTTTATTACATTAGAGTTCAGAGGACAATTACATAACTCTGCTAAAGATACTCGTCTTACACAACCACTAAAATAATGTTCATTAGACTCACTGAGTTCCCATCAGGAAATGGACTGAAACTTTCAATGCGATCGATTCCAGAGTTGGTCACCTGAGTGACAGACGGATCCTGAAAGAGATGGACACGCTATTATTATTAAGTAATACTAATTATAATTAATTATTATAATACATACTGTACCAAATCAGCATATTAGAATGATTTCTGAAGGATCATGTGACACTGAAGTAATTGGAGTAATGATGCTGAAAATTCAGCTTTGATCACAGGAATAAATTACATTTTAACATATATTCAGATAGAAATAGCTATTTTAAATTGTAATAATATTTCACAATATTACTGATTTTACTGCATTTTTGATCAAATAATTGCAGTAATGGTGACCAATTGTGTGTGTATATATATAGAGTCCATGATATATATTAAATATTAAATAACTGAATATTATAATTTCACAATAATAATAATAATATTATTGTGAAATGATAATATTATAGTGTTATATTCTAAATATTTTTTATTATTATTATTATTATTATTAAATGATAATATGCTTAAATGACGTTCATTCAATTATATATATAATCCATGAAATTGTATATTAAATAACTGAATATTATAATTTTACACTAATCATTTATTAATTTAAATATTTAATTTAAATAATTACATAATTATTAAAAAAATAATTTAAAAATTATTAATTTAAATAATAAATAACCGAATATTATCATTTTACAATAATAATTTATATTGTAAATATTTTAATACTATTATTATTATTAAATGATAATATGCTTAAATGACATTCATTCAATTATTTATTAATTAATATAATTTTTTTTATTATTATTTCATGTATCCAGTCCAATTGAAAATCAAATCAAAATGTATTTATAAAGCACCTTAAAAACCAACACAATTTCAAAAAGATAAAATAAAATACAATAAAATACAAAAGAGAAAGAAATAAAAAATATAGAAAAAAGATAAAAATGTAATATAAATTTATGTAAATGCATCTAATCCAAACCTAATGGTCCTTACAAAGTAGCAAAGGCCTCATCAAACCGAGGAATTTGAAATTAAATTGAAAACATGATATATGAGGGCGTCACAAGTTTTACTGAGTCACATGCCTCAATTACAATACGCAGTGACATCATCATCACACAGAGGTGAACAGATCACACACATCCCATTATATTTCAGACGTCTCTGTGGCCACAATGAGGAACCAAAATCCTGACATCAGCACTGATCCTTACACACTAATTCACTCACACTGTCCATCAGTTCAGCATTTCAAACCACAGCAGCCACAGACATGGATCTGACTCGAGCTAGTCAGTCATCTCAGGAAATATATTGAGGAATTCATCTTCATGTGTGCATGTTATGATGAAAATGTGAGTGTTGTTTGCCCATGTTCAGATGAGAACAACATAACCCAAACATTTGTCTGAAGTCGATATAGATTCATCTAAAAGACTCTTTTCCCAAGCGTTCACTGAATATTAATGTGAATCTCCAGCACTCATTAATCACATGTGGCATTGCATCAGTCTGTCAGAGCAGGACTTTACAGGAAGCAGCTTAAATATTTACCCAGTGTGGGACACAAAAGACAATAGATACAGAGAACTTCCTTTGTCCTCAGGAGAACGACTGAGTTCTTTTATTGAAACTAAGCTGCGAAATCTTCTCATTCTGAATGGACGTCAGAGAACATTTTAAATGACAAAAATATATGAGCACTTGTATATGTGAGCATGTCTCTGCCGTCTGTCCTGACAAACACACCTGCTCTCATTCCCACAGGCCTCGGCCCAAATCAACACAACAGACACACAATGAGAAACGAGCGTGTCTTACAGGATCACAGCAGAGCCAACAATCGGCAAAACTGAGATTATTGAGGTCTAAAATCTGAAATAGCACAAAAACGTCCATCACTGGTCAGTCAAACTGAAATGTCTTGACAATTTTTGTCTTTGCATATTAAACTAGGACAGGAGTGTTTTAACAATAAATTACGTTAGTATTTTATTACACACTTAACCTTTAAATGTGTAGAATTGCAGGAGAGTTCAAGTTAATTTCCTGAATCAGACCTAAAAAGATCTCTAAATGCTCAACTATCTGGTTAATGACATGTTATTTAGGATTAACCCACGTTCATTACCTTAACTACAGATCAGCAAATCAACCAAGGGTAACGACTGAAACATTAGCACCTTAAAGTCGGCATGAAACAGACGTTGTGATAGTGTTTTCTTCCCTATTGTGACGTATATCTGAGTGAAACGGCTTCTCAAACAAGAACAAATGTGGGGTGGGGCTTAAATTTGTCCATGGGGAATTGATTGGATGGTTGTGGTTTGCTATTGGTCAATCTCATGTGACTGACAGGTTGCCCCGCCCTCATCATCAGAGAAGAGAAGAGATGTCGCTGCAAGAGGGAGGGGAAGTTATTTTGATTAAAAATAATATTTTGACACAAAAATAATGATAAATCATTTATTATAAATACTGCAATATTTAATTTAAAAATAAGAATTGTGAGGATAGATAGACTATATATACATAATTATATACAGTACACACATATATTATGTAAACAAACTTTTATTTTACTTTGGATGCGATTAATCGTTTGACCGCACTAGTAAATATATTTATTTATTTATTATTATTATTACTACTATTATTATTAAATGATAATATGCTTAAATAACAAATGCAATTATTTAATATTTTTTATCAGTACTTCATGGATCAACTGAAAACATGACGTATAAGTTTTATTGGGTTTTATTGAGTCACATACCTCAATTACATGATGTATGGTTAAAGTTTTATTGAGTCACATGCCTTAAATACAATACGCAGTGACATCATCATCACAGAGGTGAATAGGTCACACACATCCCGTTATATTTCAGACATCTCTGTGGCCACAATGAGGAACCAAGCACTGATCCTTACACACTAATTCACTCATTCTGTCCATCAGTTTATAATAAATACTACAATATTCCATCCAAAAATAAGAATTGTCAGATTTCTCTATAGCCATTCTCTTCTGGCCATAACAATCAACAGGTAATATGATACACACCTCATGAAACATGATATACAAAGTGAAAAGTGATACTTTGATGAATCAAAAGCATCAAGCTCAGCAGAGCTCAAATCACTGCATGTATAACTAAATCTGAATTATGATTCTGTTCCAGCAGACGAGCGATCTGTATTTCCCGTCGAGGGGGAGGTGGAGTATCTCACAGGAATGTTTGCTTTGTGCATAACTCAATATTCTGCGGCATTAGAGGTGGAAAAAACAATATCAGACTCCTGACAATGAAAACACAACAAAGATGCCAGATGACAAACAGACTGTAAGAATATCACTGCATCAGTCCGCAGGTGACACTTAAACTACACTTAAAATCTCAAATTCATTGAGAAATGACACGCCATATTTTTACTTTTATAAATATGCATGTGTCTCACAGCAAGACTATTGAAATGAACTGCAAAAAATAAAAAAAAAATGTAATAAATGCACCAAAAATATAAACTTTGCCTTTTGGATTCATATTTACGTACATTTTTAACCCAAATTTTATGTTATTTGTCAAATATCCAATCTTGACCTGTTAAGAATATAATAATGTATATAATGCATCATTATTATTTAATGTAGCATATATAATGTCTATTTTTTATTGTTATAGTGCATGCCATATTTTGTTTAATTAAAAATTGCATTTGTCACACAGCAAAACTACTGAAATGAACTGCAAAAAAAGCAAAAATGTTAACAATGGCAACTAAAATATACACTTTGCATTCATATTTATGTAGGTCATTGACGAATAAGGTTTTTAAAAGTTAAAAAAAACAAAACAATGGAGATATAATTAATTTTAAAGTTTTAGTAAGTGTTAACAATGAGATTATGTGGTTTTTATAATCAATTAACACTGCTTTTGTCATTTTTTACAAGATGGACAAAATTTGTCACCAAAAAAGTCATTTGGTTTAACCAAAATTTCGGTTTTACCAAATGACACTTTTGGTTGTACCGAATGACAATATTTTCAAACAATGCTAACAGGCTGATATCTAGCTAGCAAAAGGACAATCAAACATTTTATATTTAGTACAAGTTTTTAAAATATTACAACATTTTCCATGTTTTATAGCGGTTGTACCGAATGACCTGATGTTTCGGGACATGCGTATGAGCAAGTGGAAACATAAATTTTTCAAATAGTTAAAAGAGAGTTAGCTAATTTGCTTCAGGACCATGTGGTCCTTTGAAGGCGTCTGAATGATGTCACATCCTGTCACATGATATTGACCGCATGACTTGATCCAAAATGGTCCCTTTATATTGGTTACTCCGAATGACATCAATGAAATTAATTTTTCCGGACATTCTTTCTCATAACAAAGCAACGACTTCTACACATAATTTTAATATCATTTTGCACTATGTTGATATATGATGTTATAAAATCATGCCAGAATAAAAAATATATACATTTATTACATTTTAAGATATTTTAATCACTAATGAAATGGCTGTATTGGCCTTTGGATGGTTAAACCGAATGACCTTTTGACACTTCAAAATCTTTGTAGAAAATATAATTAAAACCTTTTGGATTCAATAAAAGAGATCTAGTTTTACTGCCTTACATACTCTGGATGTCATATCTTTGGTTATTATTATTATTAAGGCTTTTAGACAAAAAAATGACCCCTCACGTCATTGACCCATGTACATTTTAACCCAAAAATTTTAAACTGCATGTTATTTGTCAAATATACTGTCGAAATACTGACCTGTTAACTTAGCATATAATAAAATATAATATAATAATGTATATAATGGATCATTATTATATAATGTAGCATATATAATGTCTATTTTTTATTGTTATAGTGCATGCCATATTTTGTTTTTAATTTAATAATTGAGCATTTGTTACACAGCATGGCTATTGATGTGAACTGCAAAAAAAAAAAGAAGCAGCAAAAATTAGTCTAAATGCAATATATATAATATAAACGTACACATTACACGTAGAAACTTTATCAAATACCTCATTGTGAGATCCTGACCTCTTTGTCATGTTTGTTGTTTTCACTCAATAAAGAAAATGCATTATTTCACTTAATAATAATGACAAAGCATAATGACAGCCCTGCATGTCTTGATCAGATGTATTCAGAAATCTGAGTTTTGTCTGACGCATTACAGCTTGATTATGTGGCGCATTAGTGATCATGAAGAAATGAACAGTCGTGCACAGGTGATCAGAGCCTCGCACTCACTGTATGACTCACGGACTCACATTCAGGCAGTTATAATGTTATTGCGCTTTACGTTGTTGTGACATTAACAGGAGTGGCTCCATGGCCTTCAGCGTGTCACCAAACCTGCGCGGATCCACACCCTTCACCAGCGACAACTAACAAACTAACAAACTAACAACCCGCATCAGCGACCATGACACGTCAACGGCCGAACCGAACTCATCTGACCCAAAACTCCCATCATCATCATCACCACTACAAACCCTGCGAAACTCCCTTAAACATCAGCTTTAACCCCTCAGAAGCGCTTCTCCTGTGGCCCGCTTGTTTCTCACCTGGAAAGGATTGACGTCGACTGTCTCTTCAAACGGGTTTGAGTCAAATCCCGACATTATAATGGGCTTTATCCGCCTTTAGAGTCCAAACTGAGCGGCACCAGAGCTACGAATACTGCTGTTTCCTCTCTGCACTTCCGTAGTGAGTGCGTGACGCGCATGCGCTGCAGATCTGACTGCGACGTCATCAGAAGACGTAGACGGTTGTTAATTTTATGATTATTATTGTGTTTATTTGTTCTATCTTCAATTTAAAAACTAATAAAATAAAATAATAAAATAAAAAATTATGATTATTATGAGGTAAACTTTTATATTCTGCAAACAAAATGTTCTGACTCGATAAACGAGTTTTTAAAACGATTAACAATAAAAAATAGCACTTAATTAAATTGTATCAAGATTTTCTCTTTTTTATTAGAAAGATCTGTATTGTATTTCTTTAAATTGTGGTCATTTTAAAATTAAATATGCATTAATTTTATTTTACAATATGAATAATATTTATTTACATCTACAGGCTCGTGATTGGTTGTCGAGCTGTGACGTCACCGACGTGACTGTAAACGTCGCAGACATGGCGGAAGTGAAAGGTCAGGTTAATCTTACTTCACATTTCATTCTTTATTTTATAAAACATTCAGTCACAAGCAGCGCAAATGCCTGAGGTTAAAACAGGACTGGTTGTTGTTATCGCTGATTTGTGTGTTGTACGGATGGGTTAGTTATTTGTGCGGTTGTTCGGCATCCAGTCTGATGCTGGATTTGAGTGTGTAAGCATTTCTCATCAATGAGATTCACATCCATCCATTCATTCATCCATATGACATCAGATGAACGTGTTTGAAAAGCGTGTTTCACGCGTTTATGTGCACACTCGGTTTAGTTGACAGTACGGTTAGATGTCAGTGTCTCTTGTTTCGCAGTGTTTCCACTGTGCTGTGTGGTGCAGAACTACGCCTGGGGTAAAGTGGGTCTGGACAGTGAGGTGGCGCGGCTCGTGCTCGGTGGAGACTCTCAGGCTCTCATAGAGGAGGCCAGACCCTACGCAGAGGTACAGTATGGATCAGCCCGAAAAACCCAAATCACAGCAGGGATTCACAAGTAGAACCCCCACCCAGACTCTCAGACAACCCAAGAAACAGATAGATTAGCTATAACATGCTTTCAAACTGTTAGAAATATCATTAAAATATCATAAAAATTAAAGAGAATTCTATGTTTTTTTATATCTTCCCTATAGATAACTGGATGAAACCCTTGTATAGTTCGCCCGGTAATAATAATAATAATTTTATCATTACTATTATTATTTTCTGTGCTGTAATAAAAATAAAAAACACTCATATTTGAGAAAGCAAAAGAGAGCTGTAGAGACCTTCAAACTGCGTAATAATTATTATTACTGTTGTTATTAATGTTATTATACACTCTTGCAATAAAAATAATAATATTAATAAAATATTATTATTAATATTATTATTATTATTATTGATATTAATTTACACCCTTCAGTAATAATAATAATAACTAAATTTTGAGAGCCTGTCAGCCAAAAGAGACTTTCAAACTGTTTGAGTGCGATGGAACCACACATTATTACTATTATTGATATTATTATTATTATTATTATTATTCATTTACACCCTTTAGTAATAATAATAATAATAATAATAACTCACTTTTGAGAGCCTGTCAGCCAAAAGAGATCTTCAAACTGTTTGAGTGTGATGGAACCACACATTATTATTATTATTATTATTATTATTATTATTATTATTAATTTACACGCTTCAGTAATAATAATAATAATAATAATAACAATAACTCAATTTTGAGAGCCTGTCAGCCAAAAGAGACTTTCAAACTGTTTGAGTGCGATGGAACCACACATTATTATTATTATTGATAATATTATTATTATTATTATTAATTTACAACCTTTAGTAATAATAATATTAATAATAACTCACTTTTGAGAGCCCATCAGCCAAAAGAGACTTTCAAACTGTTTGAGTGCGATGGAACCACAAACTATTATTATTATTATTATTAATATTATTATTATTATTATTGATATTAATTTACACCCTTCAGTAATAATAATAATAACTAAATTTTGAGAGCCTGTCAGCCAAAAGAGACTTTCAAACTGAGTGCGATGGAACCACACATTATTATTATTATTGATAATATTATTATTATTATTATTAATTTACACCCTTTAGTAATAATAATAATAATAACAATAATAATAATAATAATAATAATAACAACAACTCACTTTTGAGAGTCTGTCAGCCAAAAGAGATCTTCAAACTGTTTGAGTGTGATGGAACCACACATTATTATTATTATTATTATTATTATTATTATTATTAATTTACACGCTTCAGTAATAATAATAATAATAATAATAATAACTCAATTTTGAGAGCCTGTCAGCCAAAAGAGACTTTCAAACTGTTTGAATGTGATGGAACCACACATTATTATTATTATTATTATTATTATTATTATTCATAATAATTTACACCCTTTAGTAATAATAATAATAATAATAACTCACTTTTGAGAGCCCATCAGCCAAAAGAGACTTTCAAACTGTTTGAGTGCAATGGAACCACACATTATTATTATTAATATTATTATTATTATTATTATTGATATTAATTTACACCCTTCAGTAATAATAATAATAACTAAATTTTGAGAGCCTGTCAGCCAAAAGAGACTTTCAAACTGAGTGCGATGGAACCACACATTATTATTATTATTGATAATATTATTATTATTATTATTAATTTACACCCTTTAGTAATAATAATAATAATAACAATAATAATAATAATAATAATAATAATAATAATAACAACAACTCACTTTTGAGAGTCTGTCAGCCAAAAGAGATCTTCAAACT
>CM077459.1:18119652-18274652 GCA_039654765.1 Mylopharyngodon piceus | reverse complement strand
TTTCCCAGGGTGCCTGGGGTCAAAGGTCAAGGACACATTCCACGGGCAGCTCCCTTTCCTTTTTAAAGTGCTGTCCGTCAACACGGCTCTGTCCATCCAGGCGCATCCCAACAGGGTGAGACCGGAGACAGTTTCCCTTATTAAAAAAGTACTATGGTACAGTAATGGTGTATTACCACAAACAGAATGATTAGCATGTTTAATGTTGTTACCTGACAGGAGTTGGCTGCCAGACTCCATGCGCAGTTCCCTGAACATTACCCAGACAACAACCACAAACCGGAGATGGCCATCGCACTCACTCAGTTTGAAGGGCTCTGCGGCTTTCGGCCAATGGATGAAATCTTGGGCTTCCTCAAAAGTGGGTGTTTAGTGAACTAAACAAGACAACGCTGTTTTTCAGCTGGAGATAATTAAATATGTGATAGTCTAACTCAAAATTGCACCCCATTTACATTATTATTATGTTTTTGTCATTTAATATACCGACACCTGGAAATATGTCATATTGCAGAAGTTTAGTGTGTAATATTTATTTATACATTATTCACCACTGATACTGAATCATTGTTAGCTTCTCTATATTATACATGATTTTGTTTTGTACTTCGCTGTTCCCACACAAATACACAAACATTTTTGGAAATTGTACTAGAAAAAAAATTTACTAAGCAAGTTCATTAAGTTTAGAGAACAAACATTATTTAAATTATTAATAAAAACATAAATAATAATGATGATTATATTAATATTTAAAAATATTAATTATAAATTATTATAATGTAATATAATCTAATTATATTTAATAATATAATAAATTGTTAATTATAATTATATTAATATAATTAATATAATTATTATAATTATAAATTATAAATAGATATTAATATTTGAAAATCTAATCAAATATAAAATAAAAATATATATAATTTAAATTATTAAATATTAAAAAAATATTTAATGTATTTAAATCTATTTATAAATTATAATATAAATATTTAAAAATATAAATCTAATCAAATATAAAAAAATTAAATTATATATTTTTTTATATTTGATTAGATTTATATTTTTAAATATCATTTATATTATAATTTATAAATATATTTAAATACATTAAATATTTTTTTAATATTTAATAATTTAAATTATATATTTATTATTTAAAAAAATAGAATATTTAAATATAAAATATATCTAAATATATATTTATAAATTATAATATAAATTATATTAATATTTAAAAATATAAATCTAATCAAATATAAAATATATTTAAATATATATTTATAAATTATAATATAAAGGATATTAATATTTAAAAACATAAAGCTAATCAAATATACAATAAAAATATATAATTTAAATTATTAAATATTTAAAAAATAATAATATAATATTTAAATATAAAATATATTTAAATATATATTTATTTATTTATTTAAGAACATCAATTCAATATTATACAAAATATAAGCAATGAACAATTTTGAGTGACTTTTCGCAATAGAAGTGCTTTGACTGCTCTTATAAATACTGATTTAATAAAAGAAGTCTGAGCTTCTGATCTGAGACCAGCTGGACGTTCCTCTGTTCCTCTGATGTGTGGTTTTCAGATGTCCCAGAGTTCCGTGCGCTGATCGGTAATGAAGCCGCTGAGGAGCTCCAGAGTGCGATGGGAGACCCGGGCCGAACGTCTCTCGCTCTGAAGAAATGTTTCACCAGAATGATGAACTGTGAGAAGAAGCTGTTTGTGGATCAGCTCAACATGTTGGTCAAACGAATCTCAGAGGAAGGTGAGAGGAAACTTGTGCCAGCTCATTACTAACGTGCTATTCAAGACCGGCTCTATTGCATCTATTTGATCTATTATGATGAAACTCGTCTGACCTGTTCTTTTGCTCCAGAGGCTGCAGGCAAAGACACCTCAGCAAGTAATGGAGAACTGCTGCTCCGGCTGCATTCCCAGTATCCGGGGGACATCGGGTGCTTTTCCATTTACTTCCTGAACCGTATCGTGCTGCAGCCGGGGGAGGCCATGTTTCTGGGAGCAAATGAGCCTCATGCCTATCTGTCTGGAGGTCAGATGTCACCACATTACTAATAAAACATGTTTCTTGGACATGTACCATGGTAAAACCACAAAAAATTTATGACAATTTAAATAGACAAATTTTGTACTTTTTGTACTTAACAAATCATGCTTTAAGCAGGTAATTTTTGTGAAACATATTTATTCACTATTAACTTAATGTTTATTAATATTCATTTATTCCATATATTAATTTAGTTGTACTTTTTGTGAAATATATTTGATAATATTCACTTAATATTCATTTAATGTTCATTCATATTCATTTATTGCATGTAGGTTGTGTCATTGAACTTTGTGTGAAATATATTCATTAATATTCACTTAATAATCCATCATATGAATTGAATATTCATTTATTCCATGTAGGTTGTGTCGTTGAAGTTTGTGTGAAATATATTCATTAATATTCACTTAATAATCAATAATATTCATTTAATATTCATTTATTCCATATTGGTTGTGTAGTTTAACTTTTTGTGAAATAAATTCATTAATATTCACTTAATAATACATAATATTCATTTATTCCATGCTAGTTGTGTAGTTTAACTTTTTGTTAAATATATTTATTAATGTTCACTTAATAATCCATAATATTAATTCTAATTTATTCCATGTAGCTTGTGTAGTTGTACTTTTTTGTGAAATATGTTTATTACCACTCATTTAATAATCCATAATATTCATTTAATACTCATTAATATTAATTTATTCCATTTAGGATGTGTAGTTGTACTTTTTTGTGAAATATATTATGTAATGTTCATTTAATAATCCATAATATTCATTTAATATTCAGTTATTCCATGTAGGTTGTGTCATACTTTTTGTGAAATATATTCATCATTCACTTAATATTTATTAATTTGCATAATATTATTCAGTATTCATGTATTCCGTATTTAATCATTCTCTGAATCCTGCAGACTGTGTGGAGTGTATGGCGTGTTCTGATAACACCGTACGTGCCGGACTGACTCCCAAATACATTGACGTGGACACGCTGTGTGAGATGTTGAATTACAGCCCGGCTCCGGTCAGTGCCAAAATCTTCCCCTGCGTGCGGGACAACAGCGACCCCTGTGTCTACCTCTACGACCCTCCTGTGCCAGACTTCAGCGTCATGAGAATACAGGTGCGCCACACATCTGAGCTGTCTTTTCCTCAACATTTTTACAGAAACTTGACATTTATCCCGATCCCAGAGAAAGCGGTTACATTGTTACACCAGTAGGTGGCGACAAGTGACTGTTAAAAAAAATGTGTTAGTAATGAAACAAGTATTTATGAGTGAGTCATTGAATCATTCATTTGTCCAGAATTGTGCATCTCTAATATTAATATTATAGTAATATTAAGCTCATTTTCCTGGTGTTGTTCTTCAGATCCCCGCCTCAGTGCGGCAGTACACTGTGAGCGCGCTGGAATCTGCCGGCATCCTGTTGGTTATCGACGGAGAAGCCGTCGCCACGTCTGCTGCCGCCCTCTCTGACATGACTCTGAAACGAGGCTCCGTGCTTTTCATTTCAGCCAATGAGAGCGTCTCGTTACAGGTGACATCATCGACGGGCATGACCATGTTCAGAGCCTGCTGCTTACTGTAGGAGATGTCCGTTAATAAACGTCCAGCGTCCATCTGTTCTGTCCTAATCAAAACCAACCGCTAAAACAAAGTTCAAGTAGAAACCATGTTCCCATGTTTTTGGCTTCATCACAAACTTGCATGATGAATAAACCCCTCTTTAGTCAGTATTTATAATTATTATGATGACATTTAGTGTTAAAATTGCTATGCTTAACCAAAAAAAAAAAAAAACCCTAAATATAAATAATGAAACGGTTTGAATTATGATTAAGGTTCTGCATGCATGTTCTTTTGAAATATGTAAAAGTATATGAATTTCTTTAAGTCAACATGAAACGCTGTTCAAAACCATTTTACTTTAATAATGTGACATATTTACCAGGGTATTCAATCAGAAAAAAACAGGAAGGGATTTGATTGGATGGTGAAAAGTGGGCGTTTCAGAATAAACTCAGACCAGAATGAGTTTAAACCACCAGCATTAAATGAGTAATTGGTAGGGTTTTTTAGAAAGGATGTTTTACCTACAACAGTAACCTAAATCAATAGCTAACTTGGTATTGGCTAACAACATGCAGTAGTCCGCACGACTTTGGTGATGTCAGCAAAAATTCTGTTTGATGAAAGATTACGAAGACAAAACATTTTTTTTCTTTCAAATATCTTGCACTGATGAATCATTAATAAAAAGAACAGGAACGTCTTAGAGGGGCTATATTTAAGAATGTCCGCTGTTTTATTGCCAATGTGTGAACAGAATGTAACGAAACTTAAAAAACGACACCTTCCCCGTCTTCCTAGGTCGTCTATGAAAGCCTGTAGACTGATTTTTATGTGAGGGACTCGGGACGTTTTTGCCGGGAAAATCAAAAGTATGTGACGGTACGCGCGCTCCTGAGAGCCTCTCGTCCGTTCTATGATACATGAAATGAATGCTTAATGCTCAGGATAATGCCAAAAGATTTATTCTGTACTGTAATGTCAATGTGTCAAGCAAAGAAAAGGGATTAATTTCAAACTATAGTCTCACAGCCAGATCTATGTCTATAGTCTCATAATCAAATTATCATAACAATGTTATTTTTAATTACCTCATCATCTGTCGACACGAATCACGATTAACTGCAGAGCTTGTGCAAACATATCCACATCGCTATGATCGGTTGTTTTCTGAACTACTGCTTTCTCACCGCTGTCATTTTTGTTGTTTATTTTGGTTTTGAGAGGAAAGTGTGCGCACATGTTTACATATTCATCTAAACGTCCCTCTCAGCCCATTCACACAAAGAACTATAACTATAAAGCTGACTATAACGATAACTATATTTGCGTCCACACCATGATAAGTATATCCCCGCGTGAGTATATCGCTGCATTGAATCACGTTCAGTCTCTTGTACGTCACGTGTGCACGAGCACGAGCAATAAGTTGCTGGTTGCAGTTCACTTAACGGCCACCGGTGTCGCTAATAACAAAGGTTTCTGAATTCTACATATAGCCCCTTTAAAGAAAGTAAATAAGGTCAGTTGTGATTTCATGTTGACGCATAAATTAAACGCATGATCACGGATGCATGATCACTCGCTATTGGCTGCAAGATAATAAACATTTTATGAAATTCTTCTTTTAGAGATTTCTTTTGCATAAGGACGTAAAATAAAACCAAGATGGAGGACAGTAACAATTTTACTTTTACATAAAAATCTGGTAAGGTAGACTTGAGACCAATTTTAACGTTTTTAGACCTTTTTCATGGTATTACTGCTGAAGAACAACGTTGTTGCAGACAATACTCTTCCATGAAGAACTTCCATGGTAAAACAATTTAGGGTTTTATTGATTAAGTTCAAGTGACAGACATAAGTTTTGTGATTTGATTACCAGTGCAACTGATTTTAAAAACCCTGTAACCTGAAAAAGTGTTTTCATACATGTGAAACTTTGTTACCGATTTTTATTCTCCCTTATTAGTGACTGTACGGCTTGATCTGTGGTTGTTTTATTGCTGTAGTTATATTCGCACTACAAGTGTGGAGAGCACAAAGGATGCTGGGAATTCCTGGCACCTGATGTTTGTTTACTGTATTTTTAGTGCCCTCTTCAGATTCATATGTGTGAAACCAGAAACCTGACCTCAAACCTGTTGGTTTCTGGGATTATTTCTATATTTTTTCAGCTGTATTCTTCTGAAGTGTAATGGGATCAAAGCATGCATTTGACAGCTAAAGCGAGAGTCTGAATGATTGAATGTATGGCACTTTCTGAGCTGTAATGGAGCATGTGTCTGACAAGAGGAACTCTGTATGTAATTGTAATCCCTAATAAATAACGGTTCTGTAATCTTTCACTTACTCATTTCTGACCAGTTTTTATGACCTAAACTTATGCAACAGGGTTTGCAGACAAAGGTTACTTTCCCCATTGATCATTCAGCCTGGGCGTTATTTATAGGGTTGTTGACTTTGTCTTTTATTGGATCTTCTTGTTTACTTTTACACAGTCATACTGTGTCATCTTCCTGTTCTTACTGTTTCCATTTGGATGAAATTCATATAGGATATGACAGTGAAATTTCATAAAACAATGCATTTTGGAGTGCATATCATGACACACACATATATATAAACAATAATATATAAATATTTAAAAATGTAATTAAAAAATAAATATTTATTATTAATATTTAAATATAAAATACCTAATACAAATATTTAAATATATTTATTTATTAAAAACATCAGTACAAATTTGCTTCACTTTATTTTTTTCCTGAGACCAGCTGGTCATTTTCTAAAATGTTAATCAATCAGACATCCAAACGTTCCTCTGCTCTTTGTTCTCTTGTGATATCCAGTGCTTTACTGAAGTGGTCACATAAATGATGGTCCTAATGCTTGGCAGACGCAGTAGCCATTGAGTCCAGAGTGAAAACGTGCTGCTGAATCTGATTGTCTGTGGGCTTGAGGGCCCAGTAGAGTCTCTGCAGGGCTTGAACGTCCTCTAGAGCATTATGGGCCGCATATGAAACTCCCAGGAGGGTCTTAACCAAGTTCTCCTGCTTGAAGCTCTGGAGGCCACTGTCTTTGAGAAGCTGTCGGGCCAAGGGAAGGGTGTCCACGAATCCGCCGACCTCTTTCTGGAAGTCTGACCTAAGGCTGAACTCATCCAGAGCTCTGGCCAAAACGTGACAGTCAAACCTGCGGATGTTGTGACCCACCAGGAGCGGCCGGCCCAACATCTGGAGAAAGGTTATGAAGGAAACCAGGGCTTCTCGAAGAGAGCTGGTGAGGACCGGTCTGTGGTGGAGAAACAGACGGTGGCGTCTCACACTGAAACCTGTAATCCTGGATGCGCTGGGCTGCATCGGCTGACGAGGAACCATAAAGAGGTTGAAAGTGTGACCCCCACTCACTGCGGCCAGCTGGACGATGTCACATGATGGATCTGTAGATTGGGAAAATATATATATATATTATAGACTAGGATTTGAGAATATGATGCCTAGAAATGCTGTAACCAAGCCATAGATACCTTTTGTTGTCAAAACACTGAGCAGAAACAAGCATTAAAAGCTTGATTCATATAATCATTTACACATTTCTCATGGTTAATAAGGATTTTCGTTTATAAAATCACATACCCAGACCAGTTGTCTCTAAATCAAAGAACACAGTACATGGTGGATGCTGTGAATTAAAATCCATCACTCATTTTTAAACTTATCGTATGTTGCGTTTCCGTCTACTATGGTGAAGGTTTGGATCATGAATATTAATTACGGTACGACGTGACGTTTGTCAGTAGTCCGAACTGATTGGCTAAAAGGCGACCGCTTAGGAGGGCGTGTGCTATGCATATTAATTATGTTCGGTGATTGGACGCTCCTAGTAAGAACGTCACCACGATTTAATTAATATTCATGTTATACGCCTTCTATATTAAAACAGCGACATCAGGTGGACTGGAATAACGCAGAAACCTCGTGTATTTTTAAAAGAGCTAATACACTCGTTTTAGTGTATATATTATGTTTTTGAAAGTAGCTATTCCTGAAATCACACGTGTGCTTTTTTTTAAAAAACATTTTAATCTATTTTTTAATCAGCACTTTTATTTTGAAAAGTGGCTTTCTGGATTTATTTACGGGCTAGAATAACGTGCGCGCGTGTGCATGTTTATGTCAACAACCCTATAATTCATTCACGTCTGATCATTAACACTGCATTCGGTCATAACGCTGCTTCTGTCTCGCGCTTTGGATCTGTGTTTCGTTTGTTATAAAGGCATATTGAGAAATCACGCGTGGGTTGCCCTACATCTGTGTTTTTGGTAAAGGATTCATTGTCTCAGGGTAAGTACATTAATTCATATTCAATAAACAGGGTTGTTGTGTTATCTGATTACTTATCACTTATTTACATAGCATATATATATATATATATATATATATATATATATAATATTAGTGTGTGTTAAGCCTATATAATATGTTTTGCATCACCAATAAACATTTTTATGTGTTTTAGAATCATGACTTCTCAGGTGAGGCAGAACTTCCATCAGGAGTGTGAGGCGGCCATCAACAGACAGATTTACCTGGAGCTGTATGCCTCATATGTCTACCTGTCCATGGTGAGAGAGCAGACATTT
The DNA here is from genome assembly GCA_039654765.1 of Mylopharyngodon piceus. Lineage (NCBI taxonomy): Eukaryota > Metazoa > Chordata > Actinopteri > Cypriniformes > Xenocyprididae > Mylopharyngodon > Mylopharyngodon piceus. The sequence goes on along the minus strand of CM077459.1, from coordinate 18,266,321 downwards.
ATTAAATGAGTGATCATTTGTGACTCTGTATTAATATAATGAATAATCTTCAGTGGTTTCATATGGGTTCATGGTTGACTGTTCTTCTCTCCAGGGGTATTATTTTGACAGGGATGACAAGGCTTTGCCCAATTTTGCTAAGTTTTTCCACAAGCAGTCTAAGGAGGAGAGAGAACATGCAGAGAAGCTGATGAGTCTGCAGAACCAAAGAGGAGGACGGATCTACCTGCAGGACATCAAGGTAGGACAAATGAATTGAGTTCAATGTGCGTAAGCTGGAATAAGTGAGCATTTGTTACACGTGTGTGTGCAGAAGCCGGATCGGGATGAGTGGGGCAGTGGTCTGGAAGCACTGGAATGTGCTCTGGCTCTGGAAAAGAGCGTAAATTTGTCGTTACTGGAACTTCACAAGGTGGCAACTCAACACAATGATCCACATGTGAGTACACACCAAAAAATAGTGTACCGGGGTTGGTCATGGAATTTTAAAATTAGTGACAGGGTTATCTTCAACTAAGGGTACGTTTACATGACAATGATATACTAAAAACTTTGTTTTCCTTTGCGTTTTTCATGTACAGACCAAAAAGTTGTCAAAACAATCCCCGTTAACTTCTGCTAAAATGACTAAAATCGCTGTATTATGCTGCCAGGCCAGTAGATGGCGACGTCACTTTGTAAAGAAACACGACGCACCTATAGAGTGAACACGTAATATGCATGCCTATGGTTTCACCGTTTTCACAAATTTGCGTTTTTGTAGTTTACACGGAGATGATAACGGTATTGTTTTCAAAAACGTGCATTTTGAAACCCGTTTTCAATAGTTCGTGTTTTTAGTCCCCCAAAAATGCCGCTGTCTTGTAAATGAACGGCTAAAACGCAAAAAAAGTTTTCTATTTTTAGTTGATAACAGTGTTGTGTAAACGGCTCCTAAATCTAAAACCATTGCAAAACATTATTTTAAATAAATAATATATGTAAAAAAATATTTTTAAATGTTAACATTTATTTTATTTCAAATAATAAAAATGGTTTTAATTTTAAAGATAACACTGTTAATCACTAATTTTAAAATTACTTAATAAAATATGTAAAATTTTAGTTTTCAGTTAGTTGCCAAGGCAATATTTCTCATTTTTGTTAAATAAAAAACTATATAGACATTAAAAAAACAAGAATAAAAATGACAAAAAACAAAAGTACTAATACTTAAACTAAAATAAATATAAATGTAAAATATAACAAAAACTCAAAATATGAATAAAAACTATAATTGTATATTAATGATACTACAATGACAGTTATTTATTAATCACATGCCTAGAAACGTTGTGGAATCTATAGTTAATATAAATTTCCTAGTTATGCGCAGCTATAAACCATTTCATTGCTTATAAATTCCTCTTTGTTAGAAATGATTTTTAAAAATCCTTCTAAAGTAATCAGTCCTGCAAAAGTCACTGAAAATCTTTGGTCAAAAAGTTGATGATTTTACTATGGTAATGTGTCTAAAAAACATTGCATTGACAGTTTTTCTTAAGGGAGTTACCCAGAATGCCTTTAGTGTTCCTCTTAAATCAGCCGGCTGGAAATACACATAATTTATCCATTCAATCATCTCTTTTTGGGAGCGTTTGCACTCAGAATAGTAGTTTAGGATCAGATCTATCTGTGTGATCTCAAAAACTGACCCTAGATCAGATCGTGCCTGTGAAGAGTTTTACTGTATGTAGAAACCATGAATTAAAATCACCACCTGTAATTACTGCAACTGATTGTTAGTGGGAAAGCAACTAAAAATAAACAACGCCGTCTAAGCATTTCTGACTGTGTGCTCCATCTTTCTCTCACACCAGGTTTGTGATTTCCTGGAGACGCATTACCTGGACGAGCAGGTGAAGTCCATTAAAGAGCTGGCGGACTGGGTGAGCAGCCTGCGGCGCATGGGAGCCCCTGAGAACGGCATGGCCGAATATCTGTTCGACAAGCACACTCTGGGAAAGGAAAGCTCTTAGACGTTCTCTCCTGTTTATGATGTAGTCAGTCAGCCAAACATATCATGCCATATAAGCGTCACAGTCGTGTTGGAAACTCTACTGTAGTTTACTAGAGATTCTGCCTGAACCCTTTATAAGCCATAGCTATAGCCCAAACACCATATATGCCACAGTTAGTGCTTTAATGATATGCAATATTCTATGAAATGAGCAATATTCTTAAATGAGTTGATCTCAATAAATATGCCTAAAATGAGTGAAGTTGTGTGCGTCTTTCTTATTAACAGTCTCTTTATATAGGGCTGCCAACTCTCACGCATCCAGCGTGAGACTCACGCAATTGACGCTGTACTTACGCCACACGTCCATTTTCTCGCGCAGTGAAAAAAAAACATCGCAGAGCAAAGAGGACACGGACGACGCGCCGACGGACAAGACAGTGCAGGTTATTTTGATATAAAACAAAGTCTCAGCTTTAAATTCAACCAGTTTTATTACGAAATCAAACGATAAATACCGTTTTGGCGCTCTTTTATGTGGCGTGACGGCTAGCGCCTCAGTCAGTTCAAGTGAAGCGGGAGCGCACGTGAACTGATCATCTCTTCCTCTTTACTACTAGCTCGAAATAAACATGAATGAACATCCGAGGGTATGTTGAAAGAAACAGTACAGCAAAATTAAATGTATCATGTCTCATGTAATGACTCAATCAGTGTTTCAACCGCGGAAAGACGTCAAAACAGCTTGTAAACAATAAGTAACGTAACGTTACATTTACCTCAGAAAAGCCATTCTGTGTCCATAAACTCTATAGTTGGCAAGAAAAATTTAAACATTTTGGAAAAAAAGCACTATATTACAAAGTTATTATTTATAACATTACTTTAAAAACAGTTTTAATCTGCAGTTGTATACAAATCAGTTGTTAATTTTAACCTTTAATAACAGGGTTCCCTGACGTAAGACGTAAATAACCAGGAAACCAGGTAAAACTTAAAACAGGTGTTTATTAACAGTTTTGGCTGGAACACAATCGTAAAACAGGTAATAATGAGTGAGGCAGAGCCTGGCGTGATCGTGACATTTAGTTTACATTAGTAGAGAAAGAATTTTTTTTCTTGAGAAAAAAATATTATTCCTGCAGGAATAATTCTCACTTCAAGCTGAACTAAAAAGTTGGCAGCCCTTATTATTATTATTATTATAAATGTGCCAATAAATGAACTGTATGTATAAGATATTTACTGGCAGGAAGTAACTATGAGGAAAAAGTGAGTACAGTGGTTCAAAAAAATAAAACAGAAGATATCTGAGATATCAGTCGTGCATAATTAATGAAGCTTTTCCTGGCCTGAAAGTGAGTCAGCAAAAAATAATAACCTAGACCAAAAACAAAGTAAAATGAAAATGTAAAATTTTATTTTAACTGAACTAAAATAGCTAACTAATTTTTGTTGAGTTTTTTGTTGAAGTACTAAAAACTAAAACTGAAATGAAAATTAATAAAAACTATATTAGACATTTAAAAAAACAACAAATGAAAATAACTAAAACACACAACAAAACTAATACTTAAACTAAAATAAATATGAAAACAGAAAATATAAAAAATAAAAACTATAATAGTATATTAATGATACTTAAAATAACACGTAATAAGTGATTTATTAATCATACAGACTTAGAAAAGTCATGGAAATTCCTATAGTTTATGTAAGCTATATAAACTATTTAAGAATACATGCATAATTCACAAGGCTTTTCCTGGCTAAGTGAAAGTGAGCCAGCAAAAAAATAATCTAGACCAGAATGCATTGCACTACACAAAACTATATGCTAGTTTTCCGTTCAGTAAATAGCCAGTATCTAAGCTTGATATATACAGGTAAAGAAGTGCATTTTTAGTGGCAAGATTAATAATGCCAAACATGTTAAACAACTGCATGCTAACTATAAATAATCTGCAGTAAAATCAAGCCAAAAGTGAACAAGGTATGATTTTACCCCTTTTTCACCTTATTCTGAGAATTACAAATCACACTAAATTAGTGTAAAGAGCACAGGTGGGTACAAGTCACTTTAATTCTGTTGCAATCCCATGATGCATTGTGTTTTAGAGGTGTGTTCTGCATCAGTGGCTGTTTGTGCATCAAATCAGGATGTTTTCTTTAATATAATTTGGTTTTCATTATTAAAAAAGCATGCATTCTGTAACAGTTTATGCAAATGAGCAGTGGCGACTACCAATGATAGTGACAGTGGAGCTCACATGACCTATTTCTCGTGAGATACAGGCTGCGTCCGAAATCACATATTCTCTGAGTAGGTACTTATTATGAATAATTACTTTGTGACTGCTAAAAAAGTACATCATAGTACGAATTTTAGCATGATTGTAATCTGGATGTACTACATTCATCATGTTGTCATTGTCATGTGACTTAACAGCTTTAGTTGCATCACTTCACTGCCATTCACAAATCCTCTCCCATGGCCTCATGGGATAGTATGCCTGTGCACTTCAGAAATAGTAAGTCACATCAGGTACTTTTCGCCTACTGTTTTATGAATACCGTGACTTCGGAAATACTACTGTTTTCACATACTGTTTTCGCAGTTATATAATAGGGAAGTATTTAGGATGCAGCCAATAGTCGAATATAGACAGCAATACATATATACAGCAATATAATAAAAAATAATGTGGAAACCATGTCAGAAATTGAATCAATTGTGCATGTTATGATTCATCATGCACTTTCTCCTCCAGAATGTGAATTTAGCGGCAATATATGTTGTGTTTTTGATAATGTTTATAAGGTTTCTTAAAATGTAGCCAAAAACAAGTCTTTAAAACCAACTCTAAACCAGCCTGAAAGCAAATTCATCCTGGTCTAAGCTGGTATTTTCCACCGAACTCAAAGCTGTTCCCTCGTTTTCACTGCAGCACCCAACAGATCCCCCTCAGCCAATGAGATTCCAGAGTCGTTGGGAGAGTTGTGCTGATTGGCTGTCTGCTGAGTCGCCGTGGGGCTTGGGTTGACGGGATTTGCTGTGCTTGCAGTGGTGCTTCTGTTGATTGGCCAGGGGTTGTTTACCGCACCGTTGCTGTTTGTTGTCGTGGCTGCATTCACGCTCCCTGAGCTGGTGGAGTTGATCGGAGCTTGCGGCCAAGATTGAGGGGTGAAAGAGAACACCCTCTCTGGCGTAGATGGAGATGGAGACGGGTCTAAAGAGAGTCGCAAAGGCAGGGGACGGCGCGATGGCAACCCTTGAATCAGGCGTGTTTTGGTTAACGGGCACAGCTCGGGCAGAGGGTCCGGAAAGGAAAATGCTGGTCCCGAATGTTCGCTGTCTTCTCCAACCCAAGGGAAGGCGGAGGAAGGAGGTGCGGGCGTTTCAGGTGGAGCCAGGACTTGCGAGCCCATCATTGGTTGCGCTAGGGAGCTGGTGCTGTCGCCGTGCGCTCGTCGCGGTCTTGAGCGGGGAACGAGTGGAGGGATGCAATGGATGGGTGTCTGAGGGCAACTGTAGAATCCAGGTCTTTCGTATAAAGGCATGGATGAGAAGGCGTCCTCGGCCATGTCGGTGTTCCGGGCGTGGCTGGGCATCGGAACATTCTCGGGGTGGAGATAAAGGGGGAAGCGAGAGAAGGGGGCGCGGGGACGCCGCCGCAGGAGGGAGACTCGGGATGTGGGAGTCGAGCGAGGGAAATTTGTCGATTGGACGCCCAGAAGACGACTCAAGCTGCCCAGGAATGGACTGGAGTGATTGGCCTCCTCGTGTTCCTTAATCTGCTCCAGATTGTGCTGGAATTCCATTTCCTCTTTGGGAACGCTGAGAGACAGAGAGACAACTGTGACCTTGTGAACTGGTTTTTACCCCACAACTGACCTTGAGAATCTTCTGTTAGACAAAATATGCTTTTAAATCTTGAAAATATTTTCTTAGGACTCATCATCACTGATCTATGCAACTTCCTTGTAAGGAAAAAGGCCACAATGATTGGTTAAAAGGTGGGTTTAAGGTTTAAGTGTATGTGTGTGAGGATCTTCATTCACCTGATGTCCAAAGCAGATCCCATAAATGAGGGTTTGCGGTGTTCTGCGCTGGCAGCTGTGTACGGCGGCTGAGGTTCAGATTCATCCCAGTATTTATCTCTCTCAATCAGAGGAATCAGATCATACATCTCATCCACTGACAGCAGAGACACCTGGGAGAAAGACACGTCTGTTTATGTTCGTATAAGCACAGGTGCTTACAAAAAGGAGAAATATTTAATGACTGCACTTTCCAGGAATTCTGCCATATTGGCTCATGTGACACTAAACTAAAGATTTGATGTAATTATTTAACATAGTCATTTAAGTCTACACTTAAAAATTGTTTTAGTCTAAAAAATTACGCCATTCACATGAAATATACAAAGTTTTATTCTACAAAAGGATAGTTTCCCCTCATGGCCACCATATATTGTTAATTATTATAATAACATATTATATTATTAAACACTTTCAGCTGCCATATATTTAAATAATGGGTCACAAATGCATCTGCAAACAGAAAATTTCTAAAATGGCATCAGTAACCAAAGACGTGGTTGCAATGCTGCATCTCTGCCAACAGATGTCAGTATAAATTCAACTTGCAATTGCGAGAAAAAGTCAGAATTGCGATAAACTCGCAGTTGCGATAAAGTCAGAATTGCAAGATATAAACTTGCAATTGCGATAAGTCAGAATTGTGAAATATAAACTTTCAACTGCGAGAAAAAGTCAGAATTGCGAGATATAAAGTCGCAATTGCGATAAAGTCAGAATTGCGAGATATAAAGTCGCAATTGTGATAAAGTCAGAATTGCGAGATATAAAGTCGCAATTGCGAGAAAAAGTCAGAATTGCGAGATATAAACTCACAATTGCGATAAATATAGTCAGAATTGTGAGATATAAACTCGTAATTGCAATAAAAAGTCAGGATTTGTAAATGGCAGTGAATTGACGCAACTGAAACTAGTAGGTCACATGAAAATGACAATTTTTACTTTTTATCTTGCAAATCTGACTTTTTTCTCAGAATTGCGAGATATAAACTCACAATTGCGATAAAGTCAGAATTGCGAGACATAAACCCACAATTGCGATAAAAAGTCACAGTTACCTTTATTATTTTTTATTCAGTGGCGGAAACAATTTTGGGCGCAGCCAGAGAGATTGTACAACCAGACACAAATCCATAGAACAAGACGGAATGACACAAACGTGTCATTTGTGGGGCTGATGATGTACCTGTAAATTACGGTCCACCAGCCAGTTCGTCTCAAAGTCATCATCATCCTCCCCAAAAGGATTAATAAGTTGCTCTGCCACCTGAAAAAAAAAAAACACCAATGCAATTATTTTCTGACTTTTTGTTAAAGATGACGTAGCTACATTACATCACTGTGATGTAACCATTATTAAAGTTGTGTTTCACTAAATTTGTATGTATAACCAAGGTTTGTAAATGCCATGTCAGCTGAGTGGAACACCATATAATTATGCTGAGGTTATTTAACACTAAACAGTGATGTTATTCAATATAACCAGTTATTAGTGACTGTGAATGTGGAGTGGAACTTATGTGATTCCTCACTAATAAGATAACACACCTTGAGCCAGCCCACATAGAAGAAGAACTGCAGTAAGGTGAAGACGGGCAAGTAGAAGTCGAGGTTGTGACCCGGGTAACCCTGGGCGGGGTCGAGGAACTGTCGACCAATCAGACAAGCCAAAAAGAAACTGTACACAGCCACGGTTACCACCTAGCAGAGAAAACAGGGCACTTACAACCTGCTTAAAATCATGTCAAATAATCGTAGTAATAATAAAATAAAACATAGTAATACATTGAATTAATCAATAAATATACATCAAACATTTCAACCCTTCAGAGTGCACAAATGTCCATGCCAATCAATAAGAGATCATCGCTGCACATTCCAACCAATCAGAGATCACTATTAGCCATTCCAACCAATTAGAGATCACTATTAGCAATTCAAAGATCACTATTAGCCAATCAAACCAATCAGAGATCACTATTAGCCATTCCAACCAATTAGAGATCACTATTAGCCATTCAAAGATCACTATTAGCCAATCAAACCAATCAGAGATCACTATTAGCCATTCCAACCAATCAGAGATCACTATTAGCCATTCAAAGATCACTATTAGCCAATCAAACCAATCAGAGATCGCTATTAGCCATTCAAACCAATCAGAGATCACTATTAGCCATTCAAAGATCACTAATAGTCATTCCAACCAATCAGAGATCGCTATTAGCCATTCTAACCAATCAGAGATCACTATTAGCCATTCAAACCAACCAGAGATCACTATTAGCCGTTCAACCCAATCAATCAGAGATCACTATTAGCCATTCAATCCAATCAGAGATCACTATTAGCCATTCAAAGATCACTATTAGCCAAACCAATCAGAGATCGCTATTAGCCATTCAAACCAATCAGAGATCACTATTAGCCATTCAAAGATCACTATTAGCCAATCAAACCAATCAGAGATCACTATTAGCCATTCAACCCAATCAGAGATCACTATTAGACAATCCAACCGATCAGAGATCACTATTAGCCATTCAACCCAATCAGAGATCACTATTAGCCATTCAACCCAATCAGAGATCACTATTAGCCATTCAAACCAACCAGAGATCACTATTAGCCGTTCAACCCAATCAATCAGAGATCACTATTAGCCATTCAATCCAATCAGAGATCACTATTAGCCATTCAAAGATCACTATTAGCCAAACCAATCAGAGATCGCTATTAGCCATTCAAACCAATCAGAGATCACTATTAGCCATTCAAAGATCACTTTTAGCCAATCAAACCAATCAGAGATCACTATTAGCCATTCAACCCAATCAGAGATCACTATTAGACAATCCAACCGATCAGAGATCGCTATTAGCCATTCAACCCAATCAGAGATCACTATTAGCCATTCAACCCAATCAGAGATCACTATTAGCCATTCAACCCAATCAGAGATCACTATTAGCCATTCAAAGATCACTATTAGCCATTCAACCCAATCAGAGATCACTATTAGCCATTCAACCCAATCAGAGATCACTATTAGACAATCCAACCGATCGGAGATCACTATTAGCCATTCAACCCAGAGATCACTATTAGCCATTCAACCCAATCAGAGATCACTATTAGACAATCCAACCGATCAGAGATCACTATTAGCCATTCAACCCAATCAGAGATCACTATTAGCCATTCAACCCAATCAGAGATCACTATTAGACAATCCAACCGATCAGAGATCACTATTAGCCATTCAACCCAATCAGAGATCACTATTAGCCATTCAACCCAATCAGAGATCACTATTAGCCATTCAAACCAATCAGAGATCACTATTAGCCATTCAAACCAATCAGAGATCACTATTAGCCATTCAACCCAATCAGAGATCACTATTAGCCATTCCAACCAATCAGAGATCACTATTAGACATTCCAACCGATCAGAGATCACTATTAGCTATTCAACCCAATCAGAGATCACTATTAGCCATTCAAACCAATCAGAGATCACTATTAGACAATCCAACCAATCAGAGATCACTATTAGCCATTCAACCCAATCAGTGATCACTATTAGCCATTCCAACCAACCAGAGATCACTATTAGCCATTTCAACCAATCAGAGATAGCTATTAGCCATTCAAACCAATTAGAGATCACTATTAGCCATTCAAACCAATTAGAGATCACTATTAGCCATTCCAACCAATCAGAGATCATTTCCCATTCCAACCAGAGATCAATCAGACAGAAAGTGGGTAGTTGATCATTTAGGAAAGATTTTGGGTTTTATATACAATGTTTGCTACACATAATTTGACATTAATCAATACTGATTGTGAAAATTCATTGACGCAGGAGACTCTACAATATCTGACTGAGATCATACAAACTTTCAATTCAGCTTAGTCTCATTTTAGATTTTGCTTGGATCAATACGGGGGAATCTGAACAACTAGTCTGGCAATTTTGCCTACTATTAGTACTAGTAAATGAAGCTAGTGGAGTTTGAACCATCAAACCTGTGTGTATACGAGAGGCAGGCTGATCCAGTCATAGCCGTACAGCCTCATACACTGAGAACGCAGTGTGTTCAACTCCTACCAGGAGAAAACCAAAGGAAAAGCCTATTATTCTCACAGGAAGACTTAATGGAGTTCTCAGTTAAGTGCTATTTGAGTAACTTTGTCTCAAATACTGTAATTCTTTTATTAGAGAACTGTCTGTGTCCATGTTTCCTTCAAGCAGAAACAAGACTTAAACTGTCATAGTCTAAATACTCAGACATACGTTGAGGATGGCGGTCATTGCGACGTCGTTATTGATTCGTCCTTCAGATCGAGCTCTCATGGCCAGACTGACAAACCACATGCAGGGAACCCAGAACTTATTATGAGGGGAAGGCAGTTCCTCTAACTGCCTCAGTTCCTCAGCCGTCATCAGACCTACAGTACAGGAGAGTTTCAAACTCAGACCTTCTTCCTTCCATGCAACACAAAAAGAAGAAGGTTGGTACTGCTCTTTTGCATACACTGAAAGCATACGGTGACCAGGGGCTGTCAAACTCCAAAAATCATCCTAAAAGTATAATAAAATAAGTTCAAACCACTCATGTGCTCATGCAAAAATAACATAAAGCATGTTTACATAGTGATGGGTGATGTCTTCATGAAGTTTTGAACCAGTGATTCAGATATCAAACTTGCAATGTGGCATGATTTCAGTAAATGAGGCTTTATTATATTTCAAAATGGTTTTTACCTGATCTCAGATTTGTAAACATTTTTAATGACACATTTGTATAATAATAATGAAGAGTTGTAGTTAATAGTCTCTTGGCCTGATTCCATAAAACAAACAAAACAAGCCCTACAAATGAATAAAAATGACACACATTATATAGACACTTCAGTTATAATGGTATTTGCATTACTTTTTCAACAAAACATTGGTAATTGGTTTGTAAAAGGTGTTTTTATGCAAGTTTATGCTTTGTTACATCAACCTTGGTTCAGAACATTTCAAAATCCCAGAATTTCAATCTGGTGAACCCATGAACAAGTGTCTTGTTTAGTAAGTGTGGTAAGTGTGTGTGAGAATAGGAGAATGACATTTAATTGCTTCTAATTGACCTAATTGCCAAGCCTTCATATTTAATTATTTGCAGATTACACATAATAGATTCTTCTGTCATGAAATCATTTACAATTGGTTTGTAAAAGGTGTTTTCATTGCATTTACACAGTTTTGACCGCCATTAGGGAATGAGGGTAAGTAAATTATGACAGGATTTTCATGTTTGAATGAACTATTTCTGAAACTGTTGCTAAAGCTCTTGGGAATCTGGCCGTAATTCCTTCCTGTTTCCTCTTTGAGTTTAAATCCCAGACACCGGAGGGTACCGGCACAAAACATGGCTTTAATCGCTGTTCTAGGCCACATTACTTTGCCCAAATCATTTCCTGTGTTGCGCGAACGAGTACAGTTTACCTGCTTGAACCAGGTGGCTCATGGTCGGGAACCTCTTGTAGACAGCGGTGCTGACGGAGCGGTAGATCAGGATGCCTGACAGGTTGGCGTAACGCATGAGACTCCTGCGGATGAGTCTGGCCCCTTCATCTGTGCCCTGGACGTGTCCGCTAACCAGTGCTGACAGGCGGTCCGGCCACGGGACGCTCTCGAACTGACCCCACCAACGAGACACCACGAGAGTCACGTAGAAACCTGCAGGAGAGTTTCATCTGTGAGCACATTCGCACAGAAACTCAAGAATTGATTTAATCCAAAGAAAGCGCAGCTGTAAGTCACATTACCCAGTACGAACGACACAGGGATGAGCTGAGCGTACTGATCACAGTACATGGAGAGCTTCTCAAACATCCTGCGCTGCTCTTCAGTCAGTATACACCTGTCAATCAAAGAGCGCATACTCAAATACCTGCTGCTTTTATTAAAGGGTTAGTTCACCCAGAAATGAAATTTCTGTCATTAATTACTCACCCTCATGTCGTTTCAAACCTGTAAGACCTTCGTTCATCTTCGAAACACAAATTAAGTTTTGATGAAATCAGAGACCTCTCTGACCCCTCCATAGACAGCAATTTAATCACCACTTTCAAGGCCCAGAAAGGTAGTAAAGACCTATTTCACTATTGTATAATGTTTATTACATTAAGTGCACAAACAACATGCTTAAAATATAAAATTAATGCCTATGTATTGTTTAAAAAAACAAACCGGAAACACAACCATGCCTAAAAATGTATTTTTTTTTTTAAAGAATAAGGATTGTTGCGACATACTATGTATCTACTAATATTAATTTTACACAACAATAGCAATGTGGTATAGTATATAATAATACTGTAATACATTTTTAATAAATTAATTGTCATGCTAAGTACACACAAACATCATAAATTTGAAATGTGTACACTACACTAAACAAAATTATAAACGCAACACTTTTGTTTTTGCCCCCATTTTTCATGAGCTGAACTCAAAGATCTAAGACTTTTTCTGTGTACACAAAAGGCCTATTTCTCTCAAATATTGTTCACAAATCTGTCTAAATCTGTGTACAAGCTAACTAAATAAGCTAACTAAAAAACAGTAAGAACGAGAAATGCTTGATTTCACAACCTATAGCTTCAGTTATATACTAGTATATGAACCATGTAATTTAAAAGACATTAATGGTTATTTTAACGCATTTTAAACTATATAAATCATAACAGGATTTTGCAGGAATTGTAATCAGGTGCTAAAAATACTACCCATTAAAAATCTGTTGAACCAATGGGAACTTGTGGGGACCCGATTCCTGGGGGGACTCGATTTCTCACCACACCGGTGTAGTGACAAATTGGGTCCCCCCCCGAAATCAGGTCTCTATTAGGACCCCACGCGATCCCATTAGTTCAAAATGCTTTTAATAGGTACTCTCTTTAGCGCCTGTTTACAATTCCTACAAAATCATGTTATAAAAATGCTGTTTCAACTACGTTATAATGACCATTTATGTCTGTATTAGTTTATGTACTAGAATAGCATACAGATACCCGATTAACCTGATAGTTTATACACGCATTTTGCACTTACCCTACATGTATTGACAATCATCTTTAATGTAACTGTGTTAAATTAAGTGTTAGATGTCCAAATATTTCAGTTATAAATAAAACAAATTAATGATGTTCAATTATTCACTTAATAGGCTATTATAATTATTATTTATTAATTAACAGTTACAAAATTACGTTAATTTGGTTTTATTATGCACTAATGTGTTTTCTTACACATTATATCGTAAGCTAAATTGGTATTTTAAATTAATATTATTCATATGCTTAGGATAATCATTAACTGACAGTTTGGGAGACCTGATTTCGAGGGAGGACCTGATTTGTCATGACACCGGCCAATACTGAGTCGGCGTTCGGACCTAAACACGGAAGCGCTGCACTGTGTTTACTATGTCAACAGTGTTGGAGAATGACAGGGAAGAGAAGAAATTGTTGAATAAAGTTATTTTTGTTTTGTTTTTGCACACATAAAGTATTCTCATCGCTTCATAACATTAAAGTTGAACCACTGTAGCCATGTTGACTATTTTAACAATGTCTTTACTACCTTTCTGGGCCTTGAAAGGTGCAATGACGTGCAATGTGTGGTTCAGAAACCCTCAGATTTCATCAAAAATATCTTAATTTGTGTTCTGAAGATGAATGAAGGTCTTACGGGTTTGGGACGACATGCGGGTGAGTAATTAATGACAGAATTTTTGGGTGAATTAACCCTTTAAATATAACTATTCAAAGTAAATTCGAACACTGTTTTGCACGGATAAACCATACTAACAAAAAAAAAAAGAAGCTTTTGGCCTTACCATGATTTTTCGGATATGGTACCACGAGTACTCTTTTCAGTAACTTGAAAATATGAAAATGCCATGGTATATGGATTTGGTAATCATTTAGTACCATAATACACCAAAGTACCATGGTATTATTATGTTTTTTGGACCATATTAAGTAATGCCATGGTATATGGATAGCCTAGTCATCATTTAGTACCCTGGTAATATAAAAGTATAATTGTATTACTGTTTTTTACCATGGTATTTAAAAAAAAAAAATAATAACTTTTGGAGTATCATATAAAGTTTACCATTACAAAAAAGTGCCAGGGTAGGATCATGGTACAATTATGGTTTCACATGGTAATTTGAAATATAGACCATTAGTACCATGGTACAGTGATGATATTAGATGGTAATATTATGGTACTTGGAAATATTTTGGACATGCACCATGGTAGTACATAGCAAAAAAACATGATAGTACCATGGTACTTTTTTGTAGGTCATTCAATATCATGGTACATATCAAAGCACCATGGAATAACTACCTGTGATACCATTATTTTACTATAGTACCAACACTACAAATGCAGTAAACTCTTCCAAAATAAACAAATGTGTTAAAACAGGAGTAAAAAGGTGAATAATGAGTGTTTACCTGTATGTGATGCTAATGGTGCAGTACATCACAGTGAAGATCAGCAGCTCTCGATATAACAGCTTATAGATGCTTCCTTTCCATCGCAGAAGCAGGCGATAAAAGGTGCCCAGGCGCGCGTCTGCCACCCGCCGTGAGTACGTCACCGTCATCGCTGCCCCCTCTGGACAGGAAGACACTCACAGCCCTTCTGATTGACCTTTCACTGTGATTAGAGACAAGTCTGAATCACACAAATCACATGCTATTTTTATGCACCAACACCTAAACTGATTGCAACAAGTCGATTACATTCAAATGCATGAGCAAAATGAAGCAGAACTAGGTTATGCGAGGATTAAAAGAGAAACACAGACTGTAAATCCAATGTAGCAAATGCAACTGCTTCCTATTCCTCGTCTGTAGGCCTCAAACACTGAATCTGTAAGAAATAAGCAGCTCTACTCACAGCGTGTGATGTTTTGAGAGCTGACGGTCTTCACCGGAACCGTTAAGAAGGAAGGATGGAGCAGAGGAGTACAGGGACGCCCACACCTCCGGTCACTTGACCTGCTAATCTGTTTTCCACTAACAAAGAGGCATTGTGGAAAACTGGGGGGTTTGTTAATCTGAGCAAATCTTTCAGAAATCACACAAGCACAAACACTCACACACATATTCAGCTCGATTAATAGAGTCGTCATGTATTAATTGCAGTTATGTAATGTAAATATGATGTCAATAATCAACATCCATGAGGAGTTTAGGCTCCAATAAACACTTTCTGATCACAGAGGCCCTCAGCAGGGTGTTTAGTGCTCTATAGGGCCCTCTAGTGGAGGAAATGCAGCTCTGCGTGTGGCCCCGTTGTGTTTCATTAACCCGTGCCTGACCACAAGAGCTGGAACTTCGTTCAGGGTCGAAACGACCAATGTGAAGATCCTCAAAACATGCGAACATCATCTGAGGGTGTTTCACAGGAATGGAGATACTGAAAGTGTATGAAGAGCCACTCTAGATCACTGCGGTAAGACTGATTTTTCTGTGTTTGACATGGAAAGGACTGAGACTTTCAATGGATCTGATTAAATGACACTTACACGTCAGTCTCTGTATGTTAAAAGAAACTATAAATGTTACTGACTGCAGGATGGAGAGCCTTAATGATTTCTTCTTCATTTAATGTCATAATGTTTATTTGTTTAAGTGCCTATATATAAACATATATATATATAACAAAAAGCAATTACAACATAATCAGTTATTAATATTTTGTTGGTTCTCTCTTGTTTTCCATGTGTTCTTAATTGCTTTGTATGACAGCCTGGAAAAAATTAAAAATTATGTCCGCAGTTTGACATGTTTCATTGCACTATTATTACAAATAAAACAATTGACTCCAAGCACAACTATGCAATATGCTTATCTTTAACAAATTTTTGTAAATTTTAATAAAGGGCGAAGATGTCAATTTTCCTAGGCAGCACTTTTGGCCACTACTCTATATAAAACCTGTAACTGTAGTTTGCCTTTTTTTTTTTTTTGTTAAAATAATTTTGTCAGAAAAAGACCTTCACCAAGTTTAGTGTTTATAAACTTAATTTAATATATATATGGTTTAATCAAACTTGTAGGGTCATTCAAAACAAATATCCCCTCAAGACTTCATTTTTGACCACTACTGTATTTTATACTTAATAAGAATAAATGTTGTAGATTGACTATTTGTCCGTTTCTGTGGTTAAATACTTTTCTGTTTGGTCTTAAAGAGCTTAGAGAGCATGTAGATATTTAACTGACTTCATTGTTGCAAACATTGGGTTATGGTGCAATGCTTCAGTTACACTTTGATAACCTGAATGGAAACTTTAACTATGATGCAGTAAAAAACTACAATGTCTTCATCTCTGAACTCGAATGTAATCTCTCTGTATTTAACAGGCTGGCTGTAAGAAATGCAGGTGAAGTGAACACTCTCAGGGCAAGTGTGTGTGTGTGTGTGTGTGTGTATCTTCTATATTTCAGATTATGCGTCATCATGGTCTTATCTTCACTTACATTCAGTCATGTTTCTGTTTCAATGAAGTTTCATGTATTCTGTTTAATATTTAAATAGCCCATGTTTTCTATTAATCTCTTAATAAAACTGTTCAGATTGATGTTAATATAACAGATTATATGCTGTACAGAGCGCTGACGTCCATTTTTAATAAAATATTTATATAAATGTATGATCTGCCTTTTGAGAAGTTCTTGGAGCGAAGGATGTTACAGATGTTTTTAAGGCAAAATTACATATACATAAAAAAAGATTTGCCAAAAAGTATGTAGAACTGATTTTAAGGCAATTAACAAGATGAGACAAACTGTGCATTTGCTACATTCGGGTTTATTAAGATCTTCTTTACAATTAGAAGATTAAAAGGAAAAGAAGAAAGTGATGCTGATGTTCAAGCGGCTGCTGGAGCATCATGACAATTTGGCTTTTGGCATTTTTGCCTTTTTTTCCTCGGGTTCGTCAATCTTGCCGCTCCTGCCATCAAGGTTCCCTTCTACACAAACATTACCATAATAAAAACATTACTATCAGAATGTCCAAATGCTCAGAGGTATTTTTTTTTAATGATCAATTTTTACATTTACTCTATATGCCATACCTGTCTGCACATTGCTACACCATATCGAACCAATGTGGCAACCATTTCACAATTCTCCTTATCGAGACTATACTCTTTACATCTGACAGGGTCCTTCATTAGATCTTCAATGGTGCGTGTCATGTTGGCCTTGCTCTGTGGTGCCATTTCGTTGTCAAAATAATTGTTTATTGTAAAGGGACCTTGTTTTGTACTGAATCGGCAGCCAGGTGGATCCCCTGTTGAACAGTGATGCGTTGTTCAAAGCTTAATGAATGTATCGTGGGTAAATCTTCAAAAGATTTTGTAATAAATTTGAAATACATGATGTCATACTTATCATCTCAAAAATGTTCTGATCGGGTTTCTTTCCCTCCACAGTCTCACCACCAACATATACAGCATAGTGACTATAAATACGGGCGTGTGTAAATTCAAGCAGGTCCCCAAATTGAGGCTGTGAAGATAGATAAATACATAAATAAATAATATAATATAACAGTAACCACAAAGATACTATGTAAATAAGTGTATGAAAATGTGAAAAATATATGAAATGTGACAATCTTTTATCCTCACCTGATTTTGAGAAGCTGATGCTCCTCTAGCTGCTCCTCCACGACCAGCATTGACCTCCAGCACAGAGAGGCACAGCTGGAGAAGCAAAGTGATCAAAACGAACTTCTTCATCTTTTATAGGCTCCTTTGAAAAAGAAACTCATTGAGACTCGTTTACTATACAGCGTAACAAATGTTTGACACGATTAGCAAAGATCTTCAAAAGAGACGCAAATACATCAAAGTTTTGTTCAATAATTTCAACTTTGTTCTTCCTGAGCTGATATTTTGGATATTCCCCTCCTAAACTAAGACCGTGTTCACAAACGTCGCTCTCAAAACGATTAACATCCATCTGAACATGTTTTTCCTGATCACTTTCCCCATGTCACCAAACTACGGTCAATGTGTTCAAAACAATCCCAAACAGACTCTAAATGAGCTCGATTCAAAAGATCCACTGCGTCATGAAGTCGACTGCTGTTCTTTACTGAGAGCACAAAAACTAATATCAAAACTACTGTAGTTTTCTCTATTCTTGTGACATATTTAGCTGCAGACACAGGCATATTATTGAAATTAAAAAATATATATTTATTCCAGTTTATTCCACTATAAAAATCTGTTTTTTATATGAATTAGTCCACAAACATCACTGCCACTGTATTCGTCAAGCCTCTCATTTCTAAGACAATTTTATGCCATCACACAATATTGTTTAAACTTTGAATGTAAAATGTTTTTTACAATAATTTAACACAATTTTAACTTTAAACGAAAAATATGTAAATAAAACAACACAAAATGTCTGTTCTTCTACAGTGCTATAAAACTTTGTGCTCAAATTGTCCAGTTCCCTGAAAGAGAAATATCAAGTTAAAAACAGCAGAAATCATCGTTTTACATTTAATGCTATCTAACAATATTCAGTAATCCATAACTGTAGACTCTTCATTGAATTATATCAAAAAAAGTACTTAGTCATGGAAGAAAGAAGGATTTACCTGGGATGATGATCAGGTGTAGTGAGGGCTGCGAGAGACGGGCGTTAAATAGTGTTCTTTTACAATTATCTTCTCATCAGAGGCGTAATTCCCAGTTTACTCAGCATTTGAATAGACCCACCAATGAAACATTTACTCATGAGTCGTACTGGAATATTAAGACATGAAAATGAGTGACAAAGGAGAGCAGAGCCTCAGATGATCCAGATAGACTGATTTATCACCAGTCTTCAAAACGTTATTTGGTTATTATATTTGCAATGAAAATGTTCAGACGTTAAAAGGGTCTGCAGGTTATAGCACAGGTGCAGTCTTTAAATTTACATTGACTGATTTAGCAGATATTGTTATCTAAAGTGACTCACAAATGAACCATGCCACAATGTAAGTGATCCATTCATATGAGAGTAATATGAGAGCTGCTGCAATACAATACTCTAAAATTGCTTACAATGTATAAGACTTTTCTAATCATAGACTGCATTTTAAAATTAAATTTTATTAGCAAATACAAATATAGCCGCAAGATGGCTCATGTAGACGAAAGAGTTACTCAATGTCCATGTCTCTAAGTGTCTCTTTAGAGAAGTATTATACTATGTACTATATTAAAATAGGCAAATAATATTGTCACTTTCCTTCAATTTGACATCAATACATTCAGTCATGTCTGGAAACTTGACAAATATGTTTTCAATATATAATTTATTAACTTTTTTTTTTTTTTACTACAACTGCAAGTCAGCCTATTCAGGGTTCCCACTCATTTTCAGCGATCATTTTCCAGGACTTTTCCAGGACATTTTCAATTTTACTATGGCTGGAATAAAAGACAAGGATCATGCCCTGAAGTAATATACAGTATTGCTCTCCAAGTCTTTAAAAGGCGTACAGTTTATTGCCATGACTTAACTATAAAATCAGTTTTTGATGAGCTCTCAATCATACATTATGTCTATGGAAGCTTGTTTCCACCACAGAATAAAAAATTTAAAAAGTTAATTGCGGCTTTTTATCTCGCTATTCTGACTTTTCTCGCAATTCCGAGTTTATATCACAATTATGCGATTTATAATTCTGACTTTATAACACAATTGCGAGTTTATATCACGCAATTCTGACTATGTAACACACAATTGTGTTTATATCACACAATTCTGACTTTATAACAAACAATTGTAAGTTTATATCAAGCAATTCTGACTTTAACATGCAATTGTGAGTATACATCTCGCAATTCTGACTTTATATCAAGCAATTGTTAGTTTATATCACAATTATGTAAGCTCGCAATTTCAAGAATTTTTTAGAATTTTGAGATAAAAAGTTGCAATTACCTTTTTTTTTTAATTCAGCAGCAGAAACAAGCTTCCATAGTTTATTTCCATGACTTTACTATAAAATCAGTTTTTAATATGAGCTCTTAATCATACATTATGACAAATTGTTCTCGTTACCAGTGTCCATTTCATAGCAAAAAATATTGGAACTATTTTAATGTTTTGTTTAACTATTTGTAAATAAAAATATTAGTCAAAGACAAAGTCGATGAACAACAAAGACACCCACAACACGTAATAGAATATGTGGCAGGTCTATTAGTCTGTATTTACACAATGCACACATCTAGTTTGACATTAGAATTTTCTGTCCCGTCCGATGCTGGTTATCACCGTGTCAATCAATATAATTTTGGATTCAATCCCGCATTTAAATAAGTTAGTCATTCCCAAAACTTTGCAGTGTGTATACTTAGCAGCATGTAAAACTTTTTTTTTTTTTTTCAAATTGCAAATGGGTTATATACAGATTCTCCCTTTTTAATCACTGCAGCTGTCAATCACTTCAGCGGAAACTCACAAAGTTCTGCACTGTTGTGAAAACTCCTGTTATATTCAATGAAGCTGGCTACACTGCACAATGAATCTCTTATTGACCTTATATTGCATAAAAATTCAGCAAGTTACTGAATTAGGTAGCTGCTTACCAATTACTATTTACTACATACATTTTAGCAGTTAATAGCATTAGCTAACTGCTGCAAGTGGCAACACAAAACTAAACATCATCATTGAAAATACTACTCTCACGTCAAAACTCAGCATTCCTGAACATCACACTTTCTGCAACTAACGGTAATTGTTTTTGGCCAGTAATAAACTCTTTGTTCTCGGCTGAAGAATTTAAAAAAATATATATTTTCAAGGACAACAACAAGATTTTCCAGGACATTTTACATTTTCTCTAATTTTCCATGTGTTTTCCAGGACTGGAAAGTTTGTCATCAATTTTCCAGGTTTTCAAGGTTTTCCAGGACGAGTGGGAACCCTGCTATTACAGTTTATTCAAATTTCTCACAGTTTTTGAAACTATGGCTCAATTTCTCAAAACTCTCAAAACTGCTCACAACATGCAAAACGTCACACATATCTTTCAAAAGCAATCACTTCATTCAAAACAAATTAAACTATTTTAAAAATGGTATTTTTGTGTAGTAACTCTACACAAACATTAAATGATTAGCCACATACACACCAAACTACACACAGATGTGAAAAATGTAAAGTCTTGTGTCTTTTGCTTGTTCAGAGTGCAGTGGAGTGTACAGGGGTTTGGCACTCACACATGCATATGCACTAATACACTCTATACAGTATGTATGCACAACTGATGAATTTTACACAGGTATGGAACTGAACTGACTTGAGCTGTATAATGACACTATTGGCTTTTAAATGTGTTACTACTGTGAAGCTGCAGTGAAAAATCTATATTGTATAAAACGCTTTAGAAATGCAACCTGAATTCCAGAAAAGTTGGGATGTTTTTTAAATTTGAATAAAATGGAAACTAAGAGACTTTCAAATCACATGAGCCAATATTTTATTCACAACAGAACATAGATAACATAAATGTTTAAATGGAGAAACTTTTATCCACTAAATGAGCTCATTTCAAATTTGATGCCTGCTACAGGTCTCAAAATAGTTGGCATGGGGGCAACAAATGGCTGAAAAAGCAAGAAATTTTGAAAAGATTCAGCTGGGAGAACATCTAGCAACTAATTAAGTTAATTGAAATCAGGTCTGTAACATGATTAGCTGGGATGTCTTAGAGAGGCAGAGTCTCTCCAATCTGTGAAAGAGTGTGGAAAAAGATTGTGGAAAACAATGTTCCTCAACATCAAATTGCAAAGGCTTTGCAAATCTCATCATCTACAGTGCATAACAGCATCAAAAGATTCAGAGAAAATGGAGAAATCTCTGTGTGTAAGGGACAAGGCCGAAGACCTTTATTGGATGCCCGTGGTCTTCGGGCCCTCAGACGACACTGCATCACTGACAATACTAAATGGGCCCAGGAATACTTCCAGAAACCACTGTCGGTAAACACAATCCGCCGTGCCATCTGCAGATGCCAACTAAAGCTCTATCATGCAAAAAGGAAGCCATATGTGAACATGGTCCAGAAGCGCCGTCATGTCCTGTGGGCCAAGGCTCATTTAAAATGGACTGTTTCAAAGTGGAAAAGTGTTCTATGGTTAGACGAGTCCAAATTTGACATTCTTGTTGGAAATCACGGACGCCGTGTCCTCCGGGCTAAAGAGGAGGGAGACCTTCCAGCGCGTCATCAGCGTTCAGTTCAAAAGCCAGCATCTCTGATGGTATGGGGGTGCATAAGTGCATACGGTATGGGCAGCTTGCATGTTTTGGAAGGCACTATGAATGCTGAAAGTTATATAAAGGTTTTAGAGCAACATATGCTCCCCTCTAGATGACTTCTAATTCAGGGAAGGCCTTGTGTATTTCAGCGATTCTGCACAAAATTTGACTTTTGGGGGTTGAATAAATTTGGAAACAAAATTGTTTTCATAAAATTTTGTTCTCAGCAGCAAAATGTCTTGCAGGTTAAGGGGGTGAATAATTTTGATTGCAATTGTATATATACAGGTGCTGGTCATATAATTAGAATATCATCAAAAAGTTGATTTATTTCACTAATTCCATTCAAAAAGTGAAACTTGTATATTATATTCATTCATTACACACAGACTGATATATTTCAAATGTTTATTTCTTTTAATTTTGATGATTATAACTGACAACTAAGGAAAATCCCAAATTCAGTATCTCAGAAAATTAGAATATTACTTAAGACCAATACAAAGAAAGGATTTTTAGAAATCTTGGCCAACTGAAAAGTATGAACATGAAAAGTATGAGCATGTACAGCACTCAATACTTAGTTGGGGCTCCTTTTGCCTGAATTACTGCAGCAATGCGGCGTGGCATGGAGTCGATCAGTCTGTGGCACTGCTCAGGTGTTATAAGAGCCCAGGTTGCTCTGATAGTGGCCTTCAGCTCTTCTGCATTGTTGGGTCTGGCATATCGCATCTTCCTCTTCACAATACCCCATAGATTTTCTATGGGGTTAAGGTCAGGCGAGTTTGCTGGCCAATTAAGAACAGGGATACCATGGTCCTTAAACCAGGTACTGGTAGCTTTGGCACTGTGTGCAAGTGTGAAGTCCTGTTGGAAAATGAAATCTGCATCTCCATAAAGTTGGTCAGCAGCAGGAAGCATGAAGTGCTCTAAAACTTCCTGGTATACGGCTGCGTTGACCTTGGACCTCAGAAAACACAGTGGACCAACACCAGCAGATGACATGGCACCCCAAACCATCACTGACTGTGGAAACTTTACACTGGACCTCAAGCAACGTGGATTGTGTGCCTCTCCTCTCTTCCTCCAGGTTCTGGGACCCTGATTTCCAAAGGAAATGCAAAATTTACTTTCATCAGAGAACATAACTTTGGACCACTCAACAGCAGTCCAGTCCTTTTTGTCTTTAGCCCAGGCGAGACGCTTCTGACGCTGTCTGTTGTTCAAGAGTGGCTTGACACAAGGAATGCGACAGCTGAAACCCATGTCTTGCATACGTCTGTGTGTAGTGGTTCTTGAAGCACTGACTCCAGCTGCAGTCCACTCTTTGTGAATCTCCCCCACATTTTTGAATGGGTTTTGTTTCACAATCCTCTCCAGGGTGCGGTTATCCCTATTGCTTGTACACTTTTTTCTACCACATCTTTTCCTTCCCTTCGCCTCTCTATTAATGTGCTTGGACACAGAGCTCTGTGAACAGCCAGCCTCTTTTGCAATGATCTTTTGTGTCTTGCCCTCCTTGTGCAAGGTGTCAATGGTCGTCTTTTGGACAACTGTCAAGTCAGCAGTCTTCCCCATGATTGTGTAGCCTACAGAACTAGACTGAGAGACCATTTAAAGGCCTTTGCAGGTGTTTTGAGTTAATTAGCTGATTAGAGTGTGGCACCAGGTGTCTTCAATATTGAACCTTTTCACAATATTCTAATTTTCTGAGATACTGAATTTGGGATTTTCCTTAGTTGTCAGTTATAATCATCAAAATTAAAAGAAATAAACATTTGAAATATATCAGTCTGTGTGTAATGAATGAATATAATATACAAGTTTCACTTTTTGAATGGAATTAGTGAAATAAATCAACTTTTTGATGATATTCTAATTATATGACCAGCACCTGTATATATACACACACACACTGTATGTATGTATGTATAGTGAGTGTGTGTATATATATATATTTATTATATAGTTACGTTATAGTATAGTTACGATACCTCTTTAGTCTAGGCTAGAGGTTTAAGGGAGTAACATGACAAAAAGATGTGATTTTTTTTTTTAAATAATTAAAATTAACGTGGAGAAATCTCCTTTTCCTCTATCCCAGCTGTCTTTCACACCTGTTATTTCCAAAAGGTTTACACAACAACACCCTTTGATTAAAACCATAAAACAAAAGGAAACTGAATATCAGAAATATGCTTAACAAGTGTTTTATTAAAGGCTTAACAAAAGTCATATATATATATATATATATATATATATATATATAGCCTATATATATATATATATATATAAAGAAAATAACCAATTTAAATAACCAAGTCGTCAGGAGAGGGCAATGCCAAAATAACAAACAAAACAAGACCTTCCTAAAGGGTTTAAACGAAATAAATTCCATAACAAAAGAAAACAAAATTAAAACAACAACATGTCTGGGATAGCGAGAGGGACTCCTTCTGAACTCTGTCTCTCTGCTGCGCCCTGCCTCTTTTCGTTTACATTTTAAAAATATTAAACATAATATGTGGTTCATGCAATATGTGCATATCTTCACTGTAAAATGAAATATAACATAAAACAACACACTGTCATTAATAATCATAACTATTATAAAAGTATGAGCAAAAGGTATAAGAAGCAATATAATAAGAAATAAAGCAAACAATTCAGTCAAACGTACAAAGTCAGCGCTCTGGTAGGCTACAACGGTAAAGTTAAATAGTTATCAAACTTCACTTTGCCCTCAGCCAAAACGAATTACCAGGGAACAAATTATAGATTCATGAGACCAAAGATCGCCCGTTAGATATACAAAAGACGAATTATATCTCATGTTTAACCACTTCAGAGACATCAGAGCCAGCGGAAAACATCAGATGGATTAGCCGAGATAAGGCTGTTCTCGGCTGCGTACATGAGCAGTGGGGCCATTCCACCGAATGGGTGACATTTGCTTGTTGAAACTCTTCAAAATTAAACTTTATTTTTTATATTTTGTGCATGTGTGTGAGAAAGAGAATGTGTACTTGGCCGTGTGAGCATGTGTGTGAGTGAGATTTCTGTGTTGAAGGGATATGCTGTGTACTAGTACATCACAGCGAAGGAGGTGAAAAGAGAAAGAAGGAGAAAAAGAGAGGGAAGGAAAGACAAAAAGGGGGGGAAAGAGTTGCGGTTGTGTTTCACTCCTTCCCTTGCAGCATGCCATGGGTGGGTGTTTCTGGCAACTGCATAGTATGGTTTCTCTCCATCTTCTACAAAAGATAAGAAAGAGAAAGACAAAAAGATTAAGTCACTTCGTAGTGGACTGGCTCCCTGCAGGTATGGTATTCACACTGTACAACTAATCCTAAAAGTCATTTTAACTGTAAAACTCATGATACAGGTGAATAGTATTATATCAACTAATATTCACACTATTAAAGCAACAAAAGAGCGGACTCTACCCACTCCTGTTACTCTTAACTCACTCCTGTTATTTTATATGAGTAACAGGACTGCAAGTAACAGGATGGAGTTTTTAAGCAAAAAATTATCAAATACATGACATATGCCACATGGCGTACATGCTAATAGCATGAGGACACTGAGCAAATTCTAGTGACTTACCTAAAGTTAATATTTTTAAAATAAACAAATAACATCTAAGAAATGATTTAGGTAACAGGACAGTACGTTGTGATTGACTTTCTGAGTCATAGTTACAATTTCATCAAATATTAATTCAAATAAGAGGACTTGCTTTTGGTCTTCTCACAGCCTGCATAAGATCTAGATGATGCAACTTCCTGTTGAAAATGTGTCATGTGGCATGTTCCAAGTTTTTTAGAAAGGGCAATGTGTGAGGGTAACAGGACTGAGTGAAAACCTGGGGACATAACCAAAATGTGTATTTTATATAATATAATATAGATTTCTCATGAAATTTCTTTTTGTTTAAAATAGATGGTATATGAAGTCACACAACAATGCAAAAATTTTAATCATTTTATTTCATGATAAAGTTTAGGTTTAGATAGCAGGGACATGTAACAAATGCTATTTTTTAGTGTTCTGAGTAGTTTTTAATAATGTTTTAAATTATATATTTTAAATTTGCAGTTAGAATAATGTTCAGGACATTTTTGCTTAATAATAAAATGTATTTTAGAGTTAATTTTCATGCATATTTATACATACAATGTCCTGGGGACAGAAATGTTACCCAATCGGTGGAATGACTCAGTGAGCGCCCGCCTATACTGGAAAAACCAGCATGACCAGCGCAAGCTGTGTTTTGGAACATAGTAGCTGGTAGATGGTAATGTTAGCTGGTAAGAGCACCCAAAACCTGGGATGATTTTCTTTTTTGGGTTTTAAGCTGGTTTCTCACATACACTTACTTCTGACAACAACAACAAAAAAAAAGAAAAAAAAAAAAAAAACACTAAGAATAAAGCAGATGGACAAACAGATACAGAGGATATTAAATTTATTTCTGAATAAAAAAAAAAGCTTACTTAAAGTTATACAAACGATTCGATTATGGCCTTCAGCTCAAATGTTTAGTCACTTTTGAAGCAACCTATGAAAAATAAGGGAGATTTTACCACAAATATCTAATTAATAATTTCACATGAGCATCATAGCCTACTTTATTTAAAATTTCAGTGTAATTTTTCGCTCGTGGACGCGCGTTCATTCAGGGAACATAAACCAAAACGTCCTTAGATTAGTTATAGCCAATTCTTTGTACCTCTTAAGTGCAATTATTATTACATTTGACAGATAATTATCTTCAGTAACAAAATATGTCTGAATATGGTAGAAAACATTTTCAAGCGAAACCACCACTGAGAAGTAACCGTTATGCGTGTGCACGAGACTCTCTCGCGCAACTAACATTACTGAGACGTTTACTTGCCCCCCGCCCCAGCAATGTATAGGACGCAAAAAAATCTGTAAAACACCCCCAAATTCATATAATATCTGTATTTGATTCTTACTTTAAATTTTGCTCCGCGTACAGATGAGTCGTTGTTTGAATCTGATGACCAGGGCGTCGTCCATAGCAACGCTGCATTAGACCTCGCGCTCACGCAGCTCACCGTCTCAAAAGCCCACAATAAATAACTCAATCCCTGGGTTGTTTTGTAAAACAAAAACTATTTAAAAACTGGGTTATTAGAGGCTACTCACTGCAGAGCCATGGGTGGAGCATAACCTCCAGCGCCCCCTCTCTCGACCTACCTTGGGCATGATGGGTGGAGCTGCATCCTCCAACCACACCCTACCCTTAAGCTCCACCCTTGAGCTCCAGAGAGGTGGAGCTGGAGGTCATTTTGCTCTGCAGTGAGCACTACTCGACGCAAAAACTACTCAAACACTGGAAAAAATAACCCAAAAAAATTACCCCAGGACTTGGGAAGAAAAAATAACCCAAGATTTTTTAGAGTGCAGTTGGCAGGGTGAACCCCAGGTGCAGCATATACTCCACTTTAGCCTTCATTATGTCACGCTTTTGGGGATTAACTCAATATGGGATGCCGTTTGATTGGGGATGCATCTCCAACATCAATGTCATGGGAACATAGTGCAGTTTTTCCAGGCACATCTGAAAACACATTAGGGAATTAATTCAGCAAATCAGCCAGTTCATTAGCTTGACTTCAGGGCGTTTTCGCACCTATGGATTGTTTGTTTTGTTCCGAAACAGGGACTAAATTTGTTACAATGTTGCATTTTCTTTATGGTTCGGTTGGCTTTCACACGGCAATATTTCAAAGTGTACCAAAATGTGTTTATGCAAATTACATGCAATGCGAGTACAACTGTCCTCTTATTGGTCAGAGTTTTCTCAGCGTCATCCATCAAAATAATTAACAAATTAGCTCTGTGGATTTATTTGTAACTGTCGAGACACACGCAAACACTATACGAATGTAGCCGTCATTCCCGCTGTTAAAGTATATACTACATCCATATTAATGCTGCGGCAAATTCAAACGTGCTCTCTCTGGATCTCCCAGCGCTGTCTAGTAGGCTAAAGGCTGATTTATACATCTGCGTCCGACCCACACTTGAGCCTCTGCGCCGTAGGCTATATGTATGTTTTTATTTATACTTATGCGTCGTTGTCCGCATCGACGTGCAACATGCAGACTGATAGTAGGCAGTGTCTGCGGTCATGTTGAGTATCAAGATAAAAGCCGAAGAAGAAGCAGCTTGTCATGTACGTTGTCAGAAAAGCTTCAGGAGTGATGGCGGCGAATAGGCAACAACTTTTGTTGCAGCTCGACGGCGGGTGTCCCCTGAAACGGTGCGTTTTTCCATTCCTATGGAAGTTGAAAACGCTCGCTCTTCTCTGCTCGCTCTGCGCCAGTTTTTTTTACCTGAGGGAGGGGTTCTAGCAGACCAATCACAGCGCTTGCGGTCCGCGTAGAATTGACGTTGTTACATTTTTGGAGTCAGCCTACGCGTGCTACACTCGACGCAGAAGTAAAAATCAGCCTTAACTGTGTCGAGACTATATATGAATGTTATAATGCAGGTAGAGCCGGAATCAAGGCTTCGTCGGGACAACATTCTTCCTCGGAGAAGTGCAAATACACAACATTTTAAGATGAAGAGGTGCCCTTTGGTTTTCAACTACGGTAACTCACAGAATCAGACACTACTGCTTTTTATATAACACATTTCCCATTATGAATTATAATATTGTTTATCTTTGATATATTTACTCTATCTTTATTCTTTCCCTGACACTGACTGAATTTGTTTTCACTGTTATACAGTAGGGGGCGCTATTACACATCTTCTAATCCAGAATCTCCGGATCAAAACACGGGTGAAGAAGAAGCAGAAACAAGTGATACAAGATTGCTTACGCAAATGTAAAACAACACGATCATCAAACATTAAACAGCATATAAATCAAAACTGCCTAATGTTACTGAATTAAATGTCGACCCAGGATGAGCTACAGGACTGTGAAGCTTCGGGGGTGTTGATGGACTCGATCTACTCCATCTGTGTTTTGATCATCGCTCTGAATCCGATCCAGACTTAGTCTTTGACAAAAATGCGATTTTCTCATTTTTTGTTTAGTTGATGCTTTTTAA
The DNA here is from genome assembly GCA_039654765.1 of Mylopharyngodon piceus. NCBI lineage: Eukaryota > Metazoa > Chordata > Actinopteri > Cypriniformes > Xenocyprididae > Mylopharyngodon > Mylopharyngodon piceus. The sequence goes on along the minus strand of CM077459.1, from coordinate 18,236,752 downwards.
TGAAACTTACCACACCCACAAGTGTTGAAATGTACTACTAGTATTAAGATACTTGTATACTTATAAGTTTGTTTGTAGTACAGATGCAGTACAAATGAGAAACGTAGTTGTGAACTTAAAGTTTACTGCTGTTACACTTATAGTACACTTAAACATATACTTTTATATACTAAAAGTTGGCCAATTCAGTCCCAAGCAGTATTGAAATAGTACACAATAGTACAAGTTTACTAAGTAAATTGATATTAGTATACTTACTAAATAAAGTATACTTAAAATATACTTTAACATTACTTAAGTGTACTTCTTTTTCGTAAGGGTATGTAGGGACCAGTAAACTTCACCTGGAAACACAGAACCAGGGGTGGGTAACAAAGCCAGGACAGAATCGTAAGGCTGGAAGGATCGGCTAACAGACTTCTTGTCATAGCGTGCTTTCATCTTGCCTTGTGCTGTTACAAGGTGTTGTGCTCAGGGGCGGACTTAACCAATAAGGGAGGTAAGCAGCTGCTTAGGGCCCCGGGAAATTAGGGGGCCCCCGACAAATACCAAGAAGCCATAAATCATATATTACTTATTAGTTTTCTATCATATATTGTATGGCCTGTCTATAGCCGTTAAGATTTTAATGTTATTATTACATCTGCTCGAATGCAGCCCCATCATGAACAGTGGAACTTTCCTGTCGTACTGCACATGCGCGAGCAGTTAGACGACACTGCCAGATGAGAGCAGAGCAGACAGAGTTTAAAGGTAGAGATACAGCACGCGAGAGTGAGAATCTGCAACCAGAAGGCGAGGTTTGGAAATTAGACAAACAGTGAAACGCAGCTACCCCAGCGGAGCTGAAAAAAGAATATATAAAAAAACAATGTGGATAAACTCCCAAAAGTCACTTCTTTTCCCCCCATAAACTCCCACAGTCAGTGCTGCTCCCACAGAAGCTGCAGCAGCCCCTCTCCTGAGGGGATGAGTTTACTCACGGCCCCTGGGAAATGATGACAATGTGCCGGTGAGTGTAGCGCGCGAACATGAACAGCAACAGCACACAGATGCAAATAACACAGGGAGTTTTAATGAGTGACGATCCTGCTTTCTGGCCGAAACACTTGTCAGATAATGAGCACTGTGAGCTTATTAAGAGAATAAAACAGAATAGAAAAAAATTTATAGAGAAAACAGTGTTTTGAGTTCAAAGTTTGACTGTTGGGGCCCCATACCTGGAATCACTTAGGGCCCCCAAATCACCTGGTTGTGCTGCGACTTCACAAGCGCATTAAAGTCTGGGAGAGACTGAATATAGTCATAGGGGTCGGATGTTCAGCCAACAGTTGCTTTTGAAATATGTTATTTAATTGTGAGTTCAGCAAGCAGTTTTTCAGATTTCAGGATTCCCCCATTCAAATAGATAGGACTTGGTCTTGGATGCCCGAAATAGCTGCCCAGAGGCGTTGCAAAGATGGCTGCCGAGTGAACAGACTTTCCTTGAAAGGGACTTTGAAGATGCTCTGCTGGACTAAATCCTAGAGACTCTATCCTGTGGCTCCCTCTGGTGGACAGCATTAGTATTGCGGCCTTCATCTCTAAATCCCATTGATATAAATGGCTGATGTCTTGTTCTCCATGTTTATGAAGTTCTGTAAAATTTGGATTCAAACATTCAAAGTGATGTAAACCCAAACGTAAGCGGCTGATTTTACTTTCTCTTTACGATATGATTTGTTGTCCAATACTTCACTTGCATTACTTGGTACAAAGGGCTAATAAAACGTTTTCATGGCAAACTTACGTTTCATTGTTTACCTCTTAATAAAATATTTGGTTCTGTACATGTTGTAGTTTTTAAAGCTTCCTATTTTATAGTAAATGTGTCAATGGGTTAACATGTTTGACATGAGGTATTAAAAATCCAATTATTTATGTATGGACCCTCATTGTGTGTGTGTGTTATAATCTGCTTATATACGGTAAGAAATTAGTTTCAATTATCAACACTCATTGTATAGCCATAAACTGTAGATAGCAAATAAAAAAAAACTCACTTGGAGCCGTGAATCTGTGCAATGTAGATAAAGGGAGGACTTGAAGATTTTAAGAAGATAGTAAAAAAAGACTTTTACTGTGATTAATAGGCTTACTTTTTAATGATCAAGTGATGACTATATAATTAACTACTAAACCAAGCTAAAAGGGTAAAATCTATAGTTCTGTTTTACATGATTCCTGTGGATTTTAGATAAATATATAGCCTGTAGGTTCTTTTTAAACAAGCCATGAAACCAGTTATTTAATTTGTGCATAAAAATACTTATAAAAGTAAAATAAAAAATACCCAGCAGAGAAGTGATTTGAACATTTATTGCTTAAAGGGTTAATTATAAAGGGGTAATATCAAAAAAAGTAATCAAATAGCCTACTGTCATGAAACAGGAAAGGAGACATAAAGGGAAAAATAACAGTGCTTTATTGATGTGATGATGGCGATCTGAAGGATCATCAGGTGAGTGTCGAGCATAAGCAGTTCAGATGATAGTCACACTTAAAGGGATAAAATGTAATTTCTGTCATTAATTCCTCACCCTCATGTCGTTCCAAACCCGTAAGACCTTCGTTCATCTTCGGAACACAAATTAAGATATTTTTGATGAAATCCGAAAGGTTTTTTTTTATCTCCCAAGGACCAGGGAGGATTCTGGGAGATGTAGTGCTGAAGGTGACAGGCATGGTGACTCGTGACTCACCCTCATGTCGTTCCAAACCTTTCATTCATCTGCAAAACACAAATGAAGATATTTTAAATGAAATATGACAGATTTCTCTCCCTCACTGACAGTCCATGCAGCTTTGACGCTTCAAAAAGTTCATAAAGAGATCGTAAAACTAATCCATACGAATTGAGTGATTAAAAAATTACTTAAACCGCTCAATCACTTTATATGAAACACTAATGTAAAATTATATAGTCTACTATATCAGCCTATAGAAAATATCTCTCTGTCGCTCTCTAATGCCAGTAATTTCATGCAGTCCTGCTCACTAAAAGTGGCACTGATTTACCTGCTGGATAAATGAATAAATACAATATAGTTAAAGTCCCCCTGTGGTGAAAATCAAGTTTTTAGTGTTGTTTATATGTCTATGTGGTGTTTTTAATATGCTTTCAAACCAACCATGTGCAAATTCATCAGTCAACACTGAGTATTATCTCTTTAAAACTGCAGTGATCTAAAGACAGTCTCAAAAACACGCTTTGAAATCGCTGTTGTTTCTGACGTCACAAACTACCTTGTAACGAATCACGTCAACGTGTGATCGTCAACGAGTGAGTGGAGGCGGAGCTCATTTGCATATTCATAGAATCGCGTATATTAAATGAGGCAAAGGAGTATAGTTTTATTCAAGCTATTTTAAGGCATGAAGACATTTTTTTCAGAAAAAAACGTTGAAATATGTCATTTTGGTGATCAAATATGAGTTTTAAAGTCCCCCAGTAGTCAATAATTTTATCCTTTAAAACTCATCTTTGATCATCGCTGCCCCCTCTGGACAGGAAGACACTCACAGCCCTTCTGATTGACCTTTCACTGTGATTAGAGACAAGTATGGACAACTACACATGCTGCTGAGCACTGTCTGAATCACACAAACACAAATCACATGATATTTTGATGTTAGTTAGCATGCACCAACACCTAAACTGATTGCAGAAGTCGATTATATTCAAATGCATGGGTAAAATGAAGCAAAATTAAAAGAGAAAAATATCAGACTGTAAATCCAAAGTAGCAAATACATCTGCTTCCTATTCCTCGTCTGTAGGCCTCAAACACTGAATCTGTAAGAAATAAGCAGCTCTACTCACAGCGTGTGATGTTTTGAGAGCTGACGGTCTTCACCGGAACCGTTAAGAAGGAAGGATGGAGCAGAGGAGTACAGGGACGCCCACACCTCCGGTCACTTGACCTGCTAATCTGTTTTCCACTAACAAAGAGGCATTGTGGAAAACTGGGGGGTTCGTTAATCTGAGCAAATCTTTCAGAAATCACACAAGTCGTCATGCTCGTCATGTATTAATTGCAGTTATATAATGTAAATATGATGTCAATAATCAACATCCATGAGGAGTTTAGGCTCCAATAAACACTTTCTGATCACAGAGGCCCTCAGCAGGGTGTTTAGTGCTCTATAGGGCCCTCTAGTGGAGGAAATGCAGCTCTGCGTGTGGCCTATATATAAACATATATATATATATATATATATAACAAAAAGCAATTACAACATAATCAGTTATTAATATTTTGTTGGTTCTCTCTTGTTTTCCATGTGTTCTTAATTGCTTTGTATGACAGCCTGGTAAAAATTAAAAATTATGTCTGCAGTTTGACATGTTTCATTGCATTATTATTACAAATAAAACAATTGACTCCAAGCACAACTATGCAATAAGCTTATAAAATCTTTAACAAATTTTTGTAAATTTTAATAAAGGGCGAAGATGTCAATTTTCCTAGGCAGCACTTTTGGCCACTACTCTATATAAAACCTGTAACTGTAGTTTGCCTTTTTTTTTGTTAAAATAATTTTGTCAAAAAAAAAAAAAACCTTCACCAAGTTTAGTGTTTATAAACTTAATTTAATATATATATGGTTTAATCAAACTTGTAGGGTCATTCAAAACAAATATCCCCTCAAGACTTCATTTTTGACCACTACTGTATTTTATACTTAATAAGAATAAATATTGTAGATTGACTATTTGTCCGTTTCTGTGGTTAAATACTTTTCTGTTTGGTCTTAAAGAGCTTAGAGAGCATGTAGATATTTAACTGACTTCATTGTTGCAAACATTGGGTTATGGTGCAATGCTTCAGTTACACTTTGATAACCTGAATGGAAACTTTAACAGTAAAAAACTACAATGTCTTCATCTCTGAACTTGAATGTAATCTCTCTGTATTTAATAGGCTGGCTGTAAGAAATGCAGGTGAAGTGAACACTCTCAGGGCAAGTGTGTGTGTGTGTGTGTGTGTGTGTGTGTGTATCTTACAGTATATTTCAGATTATGAGGTCATCATGATCTTATCTTCACTTACATTCAGTCATGTTTCTGTTTCAATGATGTTTCATATATTCTGTTTAATATTTAAATAGCCCATGTTTTCTATTAATCTCTTAATAAAACTGTTCAGATTGATGTTAATAACAGATTATATGCTGTACAGAGTGCTGACATCCATTTTTAATCAAATATTTTTATAAATGTATGATCTGCCTTTTGAGAAGTTCTTGGGGTAGAGCGAAGGATGTTACAGATGTTTTTAAGACAAAATTACATATACATAAAAAAAAAAAAAGATTTGCCAAAAAGTATGTAGAACTGATTTTAAGGCAATTAACAAGACGAGACAAACTGTGCATTTGCTACATTCAGGTTTATTAAGATCTTCTTTACAATTAGAAGATTAAAAGGAAAAGAAGAAAGTGATGCTGATGTTCAAGCGGCTGCTGGAGCATCATGACAATTTGGCTTTTGGCATTTTTGCCTTTTTTTCCTCGGGTTCGTAAGTTTGGCCGCTCCTTCCATGATGGTTCCCTTCTACACAAACATTACCATAATAAGAACATTACTATCAGAATGTCCAAATGCTCAGAGGTATTTTTTAATGATCAATTTTTACATTTACTCTATATGCCATACCTGTTTGCACATTGCTACACCATATCGAACCAATGTGGCAACCATTTCACAATTCTCCTCTTTGAGACTATATTCTTTACATCTGACAGAGTTGGGACTCATTAGAGCTTCAATGGTGACTATCATGCCGGCCTTGTTCTGTGGTGGGTCAGTGTAATAATCGTTTCGTACATTAAAGGGACCTGGATATCTTTTGAATTGGCAGCCACCCCCTGTTGAACAGTGATGCGTTGTTCAAAGCTTAATGAATACATTGTAGGTAAATCTTCAAAAGATTTTGTAATAAATTTGAAAGACTTGATGTTATACCTGTCATCTCAAAAATGTTCTCATCGGGTTTCTTTCCCTCCACAGTCTCACCACCAACATATATACCATAGTGACTATAAACACCGGCTCGTGGAAATTCAATCAGGTCCCCAAATTGAGGCTGTGAAGATAGATAAATACATAAATAAATAATATAACAGTAACCATACAGATACTAAGGAAATAAGTGTCTAAAAATGTGAAAAGTATATGAAATGTGACAATCTTTTATCCTCACCTGATTTTGAGGAGCTGATGCTCCTCCTCTACCAGCGTTGACCTCCAGCACAGAGAGGCACAGCTGGAGAAGCAAAGTGATCAAAACGAACTTCCCGCTCAAGCTCTTCATCTTTTATAGGCTCCTTTGAAAAAGAAACTCATTGAGACACATTTACTATACAGCGTAACAAATGTTTGACACGATTAGATCTTCAAAAGAGATGCAAATATATCAAAGTTTTGTTCAGTAATTTCAACTGTTTGTTCTTGGATATTCCCCTCCTAAACTAAGACCGTGTTCACAAACGTCGCTCTCAAAACGATTAACATCCATCTGAACATGTTTTTCCTGATCACTTTCCTCATGTCACCAAACTACGGTCAATGTGTTCAAAACAATCCCAAACAGACTCTAAATGAGCTCGATTCAAAAGATCCACTGCGTCATGAAGTCGACTGCTGTTCTTTACTGAGAGCACAAAAACTAATATCAAAACTACTGTAGTTTTCTCTATTCTTGTGACATATTTAGCTGCAGACACAGGTATATTATTGAAATTAAAAAATATATATTTATTCCAGTTTATTCCACTATAAAAATCTGTTTTTTATATGAATTAGTCCACAAACATCACTGCCACTGTATTCGTCAAGACTCTCATTTCTAAGACAATTTTATTTCATCACACAATATTGTTTAAACTTTGAATGTAAAATGTTTTTTACAATAATTTAACACAATTTTAACTTTAAAGAAAAAATATGAAAATAAAACAACACAAAATGGTCTGTTCTTCTACAGTGCTATAAAACTTGTCCAGTACCCTGAAAGAGAAATATCAAGTTAAAAACAGCAGAAATCATCGTTTTACATTTAATGCTATCTAACAATATTCAGTAATCCATAACTGTAGACTCTTCACTGAATTATATCAAAAAAAGTACTTAGTCATGGAAGAAAGAAGGATTTACCTGGGATGATGATCAGGTGTAGTGAGGGCTGCGAGAGACGGGCGTTAAATAGTGTTCTTTTACAATTATCTTCTCATCAGAGGCGTAATTCCCAGTTTACTCAGCATTTGAATAGACCCACCAATGAAACATTTACTCATGAGTCGTACTGGAATATTAAGACATGAAAATGAGTGACAAAGGAGAGCAGAGCCTCAGATGATCCAGATAGACTGATTTATCACCAGTCTTCAAACCGTTATATGGTTATTATATTTGCAATGAAAATGTTTAGACGTTAAAAGGGTCTGCAGGTTAGTTAGCACAGGTGCAGTCTTTAAATTTACTGATTTAGCAGATATTGTTATCTAAAGTGACTCACAAATGAACCATGCCACAATGTAAGTGATCCATCATATGAGAGTAATATGAGAACTGCTGCAATACAATACTCTAAAATTGCTTACAATGTATAAGACTTTTCTAATCATAGACTGCATTTTAATATTCAATTTTAATAGCAAATACAAATATAGCCGCAAGAGGCGATCTCTGGGGTCCAAGCACAAATGAGACGATAGAGTTACTCAATGTCCATGTCTCTAAGTGTCTCTTTAGAGAAGTATTATATTATGCACTATATTAAAATAGGCAAATAATATTGTCACTTTCCTTCAATTTGACAGCAATACATTCAGTCATGTCTGGAAACTTGACAAATATGTTTTCAATATATAATTTATATGCTTTTTTTTTTACCACAACTGCAAGTCAGCCTATTACAGTTTATTCAAATTTCTCACAGTTTTTGAAACTATGGCTCAGTTTCTCAAAACTCTCAAAACTGCTCACAACATGCAAAACGTCACACATATCTTTCAAAAGCAATCACTTCATTCAAAACTATTAAACTATTCTAAAAATGGTATTTTTGTGTAGTAACTCTACACACAAACATTAAATGATTAGCCACATACACACCAAACTACACACAGATGTGAAAAATGTAAAGTCTTGTGTCTTTTGCTTGTTCAGAGTGCAGTGGAGTGTACAGGGGTTTGGCACTCACACATGCATATGCACTAATACACTCTATACAGTATGTATGCACAACTGATGAATTTTACACAGGTATGGAACTGAACTGACTTGAGCTGTATAATGACACTATTGGCTTTTAAATGTGTTACTACTGTGAAGCTGCAGTGAAAAATCTATATTTTATAAAACGCTTTAGAAATGCAACCCGAATTCCAGAAAAGTTGGGACGTTTTTTAAATTTGAATAAAATGGAAACTAAGAGACTTTCAAATCACATGAGCCAATATTTTATTCACAATAGAACATAGATAACATAAATGTTTAAACAGACAAATTGTACACTTTTATCCACTGAATGAGCTCATTTCAAATTTGATGCCTGCTACAGGTCTCAAAAAAAGTTGGCATGGGGGCAACAAATGGCTGAAAAAGCAAGACATTTTGAAAAGATTTAGCATTAACTTCTTGAGCAATTTGAGCTACAGCAGGATCAGATCTCACGGGCCAGCCATCAATGAGCCTTGGCCGCCCATGACCCTGTCGCCGGTTCACCACTTTTGATAGATACTGACCACTGCAGACCGGGAACACCCCACAAGAGCTGCAGTTTTGGAGATGCTCTGACCCAGTCGTATACATACATACATATGTGTGTGTGTGTGTGTATGTGTTTAATATATATATATATATATATATATATATATATATAATAGTTACATTAAAGTATAGTTACGATCCCTCTTTAGTCTAGGCTAGGGGTTTAAGGGAGTAACATGACAAAAAGATGTCATACATTTTTTTAATAAATTAAATTAACGTGGAGAAATCTCCTTTTCCTCTATCCCAGCTGTCTTTCACACCCGTTATTTCCAAAAGGTTTACACAACAACACCCTTTGATTAAAACCATAAAACAAAAGGAAACTGAATACCAGAAATATGCTTAACAAGTGTTTTATTAAAGGCTTAACAAAAGTCATATAAAGAAAATATACAAAGATCAGAAATCAGATGACCAATTTAAATAAGTCGTCAGGAGAGGGCAATGCCAAAATAACAAACGAAACAAGACCTTCCTAAAGGGTTTAAACAAAATAAATTCCATAACAAAAGAAAACAAAATTAAAGACAGTTATCTTACCTCTCTCCCTGACTAAAGAAGAATAAACAGAAGAAAAAAATAGGAGTGGGTAAACCCAAATAAATTGGCGCGGAAAGTGGAAAAACCAACTCAAGCTGGTTTAAGCTGGTCATTAGCTGGTGCACCAGCACCACCCGCTTGGCCAAGCTGATACGTCAGGTATGTCCATTAGTTGTCATAATCTATATACAATATTGACAAGAAAAAAAAAGGACATGTGACCTATTTTAGACCGAATTATATATATATATATACACACGTCTCAGTAGCTGCGCGAGAGAGTCTCGCGCACATGCATAACGGTTACTTCTCAATGGTGCTTCCGCTTGAAAATGTTCGCATTTTTATATTCAGAAATAAAAACGAAATGCGACGGATTTCTACCATATATGAAATATATTCTGAATCTAAAAGAATCAAATACTATCAAAGCAATTATGAAACTGAACACCTACACAAGTGTTAGTCTTTCAGTTTCATTATCATCCATTCAAAGGGGAAAACTTCATGTAACAAACAGCATTGAATTATAAGCAATAGAGAGAGTTAATCTTTGTTTTGTTGAGAAATATTTATAAAAGAAAACATTTTATAATGCTACCTGATGTTAGTGTTTTTTAGGTCAGTGTTTTATGACTGACAAAGTGTGTTTGTAGGATGAAAACCTTTGCTAGATTTCTGGAAGAATGAGTTGATTTGAGACATGAATGAAGTGTTTTGGTAGATTTAGTGCATTTTGAATGTGAAATTAAGATGAAAGTTGGTTAGGAGAACTGGAGAGTTTTGAAAGTGACCTAAGTATTGAGAAACTAGTGATTGTAAAAAAAAAAAAAAACTGGAAAAGCAACTATAAATGTTAATGAAGAGTCTTAATGATTTCTTATTCATTTAATGTCATAATGTTTGTTTAAATACCTAAACATCTCTCTCTATATATATACACATATATACACATATACAGTATATATTGTGTGTGAGTGCACGTTTTGTGAGTGTTAGTGTGTGTGTGTGTGTGTATCTCAGATTATGCGTCATCATGGTCTTATCTTGACTTACATTCAGTCATGTTTCTGTTTCAATGATGTGTTTCATATATTCTGTTTAATATTTAAATAGCCCATGATTTCTATTAATCTCTTAATCAGACTGTTCAGATTGATGTTAATAACAGATTATATGCTGTACAGAGCGCTGACATCCATTTTTAATCAAATATTTTTATAAATGTATGATCGGCCTTTTGAGAAGTTCTTGGGGTAGAGCGAAGGATGTTACAGATGTTTTTAAGACAAAATTACATAAAAAAAAAAAAAAAATAAAGGATTTGCCAAAAAGTATGTAGAACTGATTTTAAGGCAATTAACAAGACGAGACAAACTGTGCATTTGCTACATTCAGGTTTATTAAGATCTTCTTTACAATTAGAAGATTAAAAGGAAAAGAAGAAAGTGATGCTGATGTTCAAGCGGCTGCTGGAGCATCATGACAATTTGGCTTTTGGCATTTTTGCCTTTTTTTCCTCGGGTTCGTAAGTTTGGCCGCTCCTTCCATGATGGTTCCCTTCTACACAAACATTACCATAATAAGAACATTATTATCAGAATGTCCAAATGCTCAGAGGTATTTTTAATGAACAATTTTTACATTTACTCTATATGCCATACCTGTATGCACATTGCTACACCATATCGAACAAATGTGGCAACCATTTCACAATTCTCCTTATCGAGACTATACTCTTTACACCTGCCAGAGTCGGGACCCATTAGAGCTTCAATGGTGACTATCATGCCGGCCTTGCTCTGTGGTGGATCTTTGAAATAATCGTTTCGTATTGTAAAGGGACCTTGTTTTGTACTGAATCGGCAGCCAGGTGGATCCCCTGTTGAACAGTGATGCATTGTTAAAAGCTTAATGAATGTATCGTGGGTAAATCTTCAAAAGATTTTGTAATAAATTTAAAAGACATGATGTCATACTTGTCATCTCAAAAATGTTCTGATCTTTATCCTTTCCCTTCACAGTCTCACCACCAACATATATACCATAGTGACTATAAACAGGTTTATTGCCTATTTTCTGTTGTGGAAATTCAATCAGGTCCCCAAATTGAGGCTGTGAAGATAGATAAATGCATAAATAATATAATATAACAGTAACCACACAGATACTAAGTACATAAGTGTATGAAAATGTGAAAAATATATGAAATGTGACAATCTTTTATCCTCACCTGATTTTGAGAAGCTGATGCTCCTCCTCCACCGGCACTGACCTCCAGCACAGAGAGGCACAGCTGGAGAAACACAGTGATCAAAACGAACTTCTTCATCTTTTATAGGCTCCTTTGAAAAAGAAACTCATTGAGACTCGTTTACTATACAGTGTAACAAATGTTTGACACGATTAGCAAAGATCTTCAAAAGAGACGCAAATACAAAGTTTTGTTCAATAATTTCAACTGTTTGTTCTTGGATATTCCCCCCTAAACTAAGACTGTGTTCACAAACGTCGCTCTCAAAACGATTAACATCCATCTGATCATGTTTTTCCTGATCACTTTCCTCATGTCACCAAACTACGGTCAATGTGTTCAAAACAATCCCAAACAGACTCTAAATGAGCTCGATTCAAAAGATCCACTGCGTCATGAAGTCGACTGCTGTTCTTTACTGAGAGCACAAAAACTAATATCAAAACTACTGTAGTTTTCTCTATTCTTGTGACATATTTAGCTGTAGACACACAAGTATATTATTGAAATTAAAAATATATATTTATTCCAGTTTATTCCACAATAAAGATGTTTTTTATGAATTAAATTCATAAATGAATTCATTTTTATGAATTAGTCCACAAACATTGCTGCCACTCAAGTTAAAAACAGCAGAAATCATCGTTTTACATTTAACGCTATCTAACAATATTCAGTAATTCATAACTGTAGACTCTTCATTGAATTATATCAAAAAAAGTACTTAGTCATGGAAGAAAGAAGGATTTACCTGGGATGATGATCAGGTGTAGTGAGGGCTGCGAGAGACGGGCGTTAAATAGTGTTCTTTTACAATTATCTTCTCATCAGAGGCGTAATTCCCAGTTTACTTTTCATTTGAATAGACCCACCAATGAAACATTTACTTATGAGTCGTACCTGAATATGCTTTAATGTCAGTTAAGACAATAAAAATGAGTGACAAAGGAGAGCAGAGCCTCAGATGATCCAGATAAATCAGTCTATCACCAGTCTTCAAACTGTTATATGGTTATTGTATTTGAAAATGAAAATGTTCAGACGTTAAAAGAGTCTGCAGGTTAGTTAGCACAGGTGCAATCTTTACATTTACATTGACTGATTTAGCAGATATCCAAATGAACCGTGCCACAATGTAAGTGATCCATCCTAAAGAGACTATAGAGTAATATGAGAACTGCTGCAATACAATACTCTAAAACTGTTTACAATGTATAAGACCTTTCTAATCATAGACTGCATTTTAATATTCAGTTTTAATAGCAAATACAAATATAGCCCCAAGAGGCGATCTCTGGGGTCCAAGCACAAATGGCTCATGTAGACGATAAATTAATGGACTCAATGTCCATGTCTCTAAGTGTCTCTTTAGAGAAGTATTATATATGTATTACAGTTTCTCACAATTGCTAAGACACTAAACCTCATTCTCTAAACCAAATTCTCAATAGCTTAAACCAATTTGTCGAGCAAATCACTCTTTCTGCAAAAACTGAGGCAGTTAGATGCTGTTTTCAAATCTCATGAACTCTTTTTGCAAAACTCTGAACACATTCTCACTCACTGAAACACATTTCGCACTTAAAACGGTAAACACAAGCACCAAAAGTTAAGCACAACTACAACACAGTTGTCATCATTTACACACAACGACTCAAAATTGTTCACACTTGTTTCTAATATTGTGATTAAACAACTGTATGAAATATAGGCGTGTTCAGAGAGCACAGGTGCTGAATGATGACACCAACAATAGATGGAAACTTCTGAAAAGTAGAGGAAGAAGAGTATGTGTAAGAGGAGAACGAGGAGGAAGAGGATGAGGAAGAGCAAGGTGTGAAGAATGTTGTCAAGGCTGGATCCGGCACACCAGAGGGTTTTTCCCGTTGCCTGGCAAGAGATGACATCGCCCATGGACAAAGTCCTCAACAATATTCAATAATTTTCAACAGTATTATTGATTTGAATGCACTGACACTATAGGATGACTATTTTCTCTTAGAACGGTTTGCATCATTGGATCATTTTCCTGTTATCACTATATTATATTACTATACATTCACCATACTTAGTTGTGATTACCTTTATGTAATTGCAAAATTAGTTTACTGCATGCAATATATATATTTTTTTAATTGTTCACAGATGTGAAAAATGTAATTACATATACACACACATCCATCTATATATCTATCTGTGTGCGGTGGTGTTTTAAATTGAGGAGGCAAAGTCCTCATTTATGTCCCTGTTACACAATTTTAAGTTAACATTACATAAAAAGAGAGACCAAATACAATTCTATTTTGTTATTTTTACACTATATAATGTTCTGTTTATTAAAACCAAGTATAAATTTCATCAAGTTAGTGTTTTTACTTATTTTTACATTTATTCCAAAATAATAACTAAAGGCAGTAACAATTTAAACAATATATATTATTTATATTATTATTAACTAATATTCAGCTTTTCTTTTTAATAGTCAATTTATTTTCAGCAGTCATCAAGCTTGTACACACTGGTCACAGACACGAAGATGTACCTTTAATTTCACCACACTGATTGCTCACTAAAAAAACCCCGAGTCATCATGTTTTCAGGCCATTTCGAGTTTGATTTTGACATGACACAAATCGGTGATATGTAAGTGACAGTTGTTTACTTTTTTAATTGGTCTTCCCATTAACGCCATCACTGTCTTCATTCAGGCCGATTCAATGAGAACGCGCACGAAAACAAGAGGCGGGATTTATCGCACGAACCAATCATGTCCAATCATAACGGATCATATCCAATCATAGCGCAATTGAGGCATTGCCTCCTCTCACGTGACTTTCCCCCATTCATTCTCAATTACCCCCCACTAAACCCACCGCACGCTATAGAGGCTCTGCTTTATTTCTATGAGCTGAAGGGAGGCACAGAGACGCGGACTCCCCGCTGTAACTTCACCTGCGGGTGTCGCTGTTTGACAGTGTTTCTTTAGAAAAACGTGTGCCTTTTACACTTTTTAATGTCAAATTTTGTAACATTTGCGTTGTTTTATTTTTGTAATATCGATTATTTTCTCTTCCAGTTTTTTTGAGGAGGCACTGCCTCCCTTGCCTCCTCGTAGGAAACGAGATAGATGTGTGTAAATATATGTGTATATGTATACATGTGCGCATACATATACATATATATATATATATATATATAAATAAAGAAGTGTGTAATTATATAGTTGCAAGAAAAAGTATGTGAACCACTTGTAGAATCTGTTAAAATGTGAATAATTTTAACAAAATAAGAGAGATCATACAAAATGCATTTTATTTTTTTGTTTAGTACTGTCCTGAGTAAGATATTTTACATAAAAAGATGTTCACATATAATCAATAAGACAAAAAAAAAAAAAAAGTGAATTTATTAAAATAACCCTATTCAAAACTTTGTGAACCCTTGATTCTTAATACTGTGTGTGGTTACCTGGATGATCCACGACTGTTTTTTGTTTTGTGATGGTTGTTCATGAGTCTCTTGTTTGTTCTGAGCAGTTAAACTGAGCTCTGTTCTTCAGAAAAATCCTCCAGGTCCTGCAGATTCTTCGGTTTTCCAGCATCTTTGGTGTATTTGAACCCTTTCCAGCAGTGACTGTATGATTTGAGGTCCATCTTTTCACACTGAGGACAACTGAGGGATTCAAACACAACTATTAAAAAAAGGTTCAAACATTCACTGATGCTCCAGAAGGAAACACGATGTATTATGAGTCGGGGGTTCTTTTTAAACAAGCCACGAAACCAGTTATTTAATTTGAGCATAAAAATACATATAAAAGTAAAAAAATAGATAAAAACACCCAGCAGAGAAGTGATTTGAACATTTATTGCTTAAAGGGTTAAAGTAACAGCGCTTTTTTGATGTGTTGATAGCGACCTGAAGGATCGTCAGACGGAGGTGAGTAATGAACATCAGCAAAGTCACACTTAACTGATAACGCTTTCTCTTGCAGGTTTGTAGACAAACACAATGAGGATAACAGGTCCAAGTTAACAAGTTACAGGATGAGAGGAAGGTAAGTGGTCCTGAAAGTATTCTCACGTGATGGAGTCAGAGTCGTAGGCGAGCTCAGACCGTGTGTGTCCTTATATCTGGTGCTGGAGTGACGAATGATGAGGTGATTGATGACAGCTGATGATTGTGGAACGAGTGCAGGGAGGATTCTGGGAGATGTAGTGCTGAAGGTGACAGGCATGGTGACTCACACTCACCCTCATGTTGTTTCAAACCTGTAAGACTTTCATTCATCTTCAAAACACAAATGAAGATATTTTAAATGAAATATGACTGATTTCTCTCCCTCACTTGACAGTCCATGCAACTTTGACGCTTCAAAAAGTCCATAAAGAGATCGTAAAACTAATCCATATGAATTGAGAGCTTTAAGCACTTTTTTTTTTTTTTTTAAATCACTAGATCAATGAAACACTAATGTAAAATTATATATCAGCCTATAGAAAATATCTCTCTGTCGCTCTCTAATGCCAGTAATTTCATGCAGTCCTGCTCACTAAAAGTGGCACTGATTTACCTGCTGGATAAATGAATAAATACAATATAGTTAAAGACCCTCTGTGGTGAAAATCAAGTTTTTAATGTTGTTTATATGTTTATGTGGTGTTTTTAATATGCTTTCAGACAAACCATGTGTAAATTCATCAGTCAACACCATTGCTGAATATTCTCAGGGAACGTCACAAACTATCTTGTAACCAATCAGGTCAGCGAGTGGATCTCTGAACTGGTGTGAGTGAGTGGAGGCGGGGCTAATTTGCATATTCATAGAGCTGCGTATATTAAATGAGACAAGGGTTTCATTCAAGCTATTTTAAGGAAAAAACATTGAAATATGTCATTTTGGTGATCAAAGATGAGTTTTAAAGCCCCTCTGTAGTCAATAATTTTATCCTTTAAAACTCATCTTTGATCATCGCTGCCCCCTCTGGACAGGAAGACACTCACAGCCCTTCTGATTGACCTTTCACTGTGATTAGAGACAAGTATGGACAACTACACATGCTGCTGAGCACTGTCTGAATCACACAAACACAAATCACATGATATTTTGATGTTAGTTAGCATGCACCAACACCTAAACTGATTGCAACAAGTCGATTATATTCAAATGCATGGGTAAAATGAAGCAAAATTAAAAGAATTAAAAGAGAAAAAAATCAGACTGTAAATCTAATGTAGCAAATGCAACTGCTTCCTATTCCTCATCTGTAGGCCTCAAACACTGAATCTGTAAGAAATAAGCAGCTCTACTCACAGCGTGTGATGTTTTGAGAGCTGACGGTCTTCACCGGAACCGTTAAGAAGGAAGGATGGAGCAGAGGAGTACAGGGACGCCCACACCTCCGGTCACTTGACCTGCTAATCTGTTTTCCACTAACAAAGAGGCATTGTGGAAAACTGGGGGGTTTGTTAATCTGAGCAAATCTTTCAGAAATCACACAAGCACAAACACTCACACACATATTCAGCTCGATTAATAGAGTCGTCATGTATTAATTGCAGTTATGTAATGTAAATATGATGTCAATAATCAACATCCATGAGGAGTTTAGGCTCCAATAAACACTTTCTGATCACAGAGGCCCTCAGCAGGGTGTTTAGTGCTCTATAGGGCCCTCTAGTGGAGGACATGCAGCTCTGCGTGTGGCCCCGTTGTGTTTCATTAACCCGTGCCTGACCACAAGAGCTGGAACTTCGTTCAGGGTCGAAACGACCAATGTGAAGATCCTCAAAACATGCGAACATCATCTGAGGGTGTTTCACAGGAATGGAGATACTGAAAGTGTATGAAGAGCCACTCTAGATCACTGCGGTAAGACTGATTTTTCTGTGTTTGACATGGAAAGGACTGAGACTTTCAATGCATCCGATTAAATGACACTTACACGTCAGTCTCTGTATGTTAAAAGAAACTATAAATGTTACTGACTGCAGGATGAAGAGCCTTAATGATTTCTTCTTCATTTAATGTCATAATGTTTGTTTAAATACCTAAACATCTCTCTCTCTGTCTCTCTCTCTCTCTCTCTCTCTCTCTCTCTATATATATATATATATTATACGTGTGTGTATGAGTGTTAGTGTGTGTGTTTCAGAGACTGTGTGTGAAAGTGTGAGTGTTTGTGTACGTTTTGTGAGTGTGTGTGTTCTTGTATACATGGTTCATGAGGACACAAATGTGTATAATAACATGGGTATTACAACGTAAACATTGTTTATGAGGTTTAGGGTTAGTGTAGGGGGAGAGAATATACAGTTTGTACAGTATAAAAACCATTACGCCTATGGAGAGTCCCCGTAAATCATATATACACGTGTGTGTGTGTGTGTATCTTTCAGATTATGTGGTCATCATGACCTTATCTTCACGGACATTCAGTCCCGTTTCATGTATTCTGGGCAGAAAATGTATTCTGTTTAATATTTAAATAGCCCATGTTTTCTATTAATCTCTTAAACACTGTTCAGATTTATGTTAATAACAGATTATATGCTGTACAGAGCGCTGACATCCATTTTTAATAAAATATTTTTATATATGTATGATCTGCCTTTTTGGGGTAGAGCGAAGGATGTTTAAGACAAAATTACATATACATAAAAAAAGATTTGCCAAAAAGTATGTAGAACTGATTTTAAGGCAATTAACAAGACGAGACAAACTGTGCATTTGCTACATTCAGGTTTATTGAGATCTTCTTTACAATTAGAAGATTAAAAGGAGAAAAAGTGATGCTGATGTTCAAGCGGCTGCTGAAGCTTCATGACGCTTTTGCTTGTTTTTTTGCTCATTGATCCTCGGGTTCGTCAATCTGGCCGCTCCTGCCATCAAGGTTTTCGGCTACACAAACATTACCATAATAAAAACATTATTATCAGAATGTCCAAATGCTCAGAGGTATTTTTTTAATGATCAATTTTTACATTTACTCTATATGCCATACCTGTCTGCACATTGCTACACCATATCGAACCAATGTGGCAACCATTTCACAATTCTCCTTATCGAGACTATACTCTTTACATCTGACAGGGTCCTTCATTAGATCTTCAATGGTGCGTGTCATGTTGGCCTTGCTCTGTGGTGCCATTTCTTTGTCAAAATAATTGTTTATTGTAAAGGGACCTTGTTTTGTACTGAATCGGCAGCCAGGTGGATCCCCTGTTGAACAGTGATGCGTTGTTCAAAGCTTAATGAATGTATCGTGGGTAAATCTTCAAAAGATTTTGTAATAAATTTGAAATACATGATGTCATACTTATCATCTCAAAAATGTTCTGATCGGGTTTCTTTCCCTTCACAGTCTCACCACCAACATATACAGCATAGTGACTATAAATACGGGCGTGTGTAAATTCAAGCAGGTCCCCAAATTGAGGCTGTGAAGATAGATAAATACATAAATAAATAATATAATATAACAGTAACCACAAAGATACTATGTAAATAAGTGTATGAAAATGTGAAAAATATATGAAATGTGACAATCTTTTATCCTCACCTGATTTTGAGAAGCTGATGCTCCAGCTGCTCCTCCTCCACCGGCACTGACCTCCAGCACAGAGAGGCACAGCTGGAGAAGCAAAGTGATCAAAACGAACTTCTTCATCTTTTATAGGCTCCTTTGAAAAAGAAACTCATTGAGACACATTTACTATACAGCGTAACAAATGTTTGACACGATTAGCAAAGATCTTCAAAAGAGACGCAAATACATCAAAGTTTTGTTCAATAATTTCAACTTTGTTCTTCCTGAGCTGATATTTTGGATATTCCCCTCCTAAACTAAGACCGTGTTCACAAATGTCGCTCTCAAAACGATTAACATCCATCTGAACATGTTTTTCCTGATCACTTTCCCCATGTCACCAAACTACGGTCAATGTGTTCAAAACAATCCCAAACAGACTCTAAATGAGCTCGATTCAAAAGATCCACTGCGTCATGAAGTCGACTGCTGTTCTTTACTGAGAGCACAAAAACTAATATCAAAACTACTGTAGTTTTCTCTATTCTTGTGACATATTTAGCTGCAGACACACAAGTATATTATTGAAATTAAAAATATATATATTTATTCCAGTTTA
This sequence comes from Mylopharyngodon piceus, assembly GCA_039654765.1. Classification (NCBI taxonomy): domain Eukaryota; kingdom Metazoa; phylum Chordata; class Actinopteri; order Cypriniformes; family Xenocyprididae; genus Mylopharyngodon; species Mylopharyngodon piceus. The sequence goes on along the minus strand of CM077459.1, from coordinate 18,216,992 downwards.
TTCCACAATAAAAATCTGTTTTTTATATGAATTAGTCCACAAACATCACTGCCACTGTATTCGTCAAGCCTCTCATTTCTAAGACAATTTTATTTCATCACACAATATTGTTTAAACTTTGAATGTAAAATGTTTTTTACAATAATTTAACACATTTTTAACTTTAAACGAAAAATATGTAAATAAAACAACAAAATGGTCTGTTCTTCTACAGTGCTATAAAACTTTGTGCTCAAATTGTCCAGTACCCTGAAAGAGAAATATCAAGTTAAAAACAGCAGAAATCATCGTTTTACATTTAATGCTATCTAACAATATTCAGTAATCCATAACTGTAGACTCTTCATTGAATTATATCAAAAAAAGTACTTAGTCATGGAAGAAAGAAGGATTTACCTGGGATGATGATCAGGTGTAGTGAGGGCTGCGAGAGACGGGCGTTAAATAGTGTTCTTTTACAATTATCTTCTCATCAGAGGCGTAATTCCTGATTTACTTTTCATTTGAATAGACCCACCAATGAAACATTTACTTATGAGTCGTACCTGAATATGCTTTAATGTCAGTTAAGACAATAAAAATGAGTGACAAAGGAGAGCAGAGCCTCAGATGATCCAGATAGACTGATTTATCACCAGTCTTCAAACCGTTATATGGTTATTGTATTTGAAAATGAAAATGTTCAGACGTTAAAAGGGTCTGCAGGTTATAGCACAGATGCAGTCTTTACATTTACATTTACATTGACTGATTTAGCAGATATCCAAATGAACCGTGCCACAATGTAAGTGATCCATCATATGAGAGTAATATGAGAACTGCTGCAATACAATACTCTAAAATTGCTTACAATGTATAAGACCTTTCTAATCATAGACTGCATTTTAATATTCAATTTTAATAGCAAATACAAATATAGCCGTAAGCGACGATCTCTGGGGTCCAAGCACAAATGGCTCGTGTAGACGAAACAGTAACTCAATGTCCATGTCTCTAAGTGTCTCTTTAGAGAAGTATTATATATGTATTACAGTTTCTCACAATTGCTAAGACACTAAACCTCATTCTCTAAACCAAATTCTCAATAGCTTAAACCAATTTGTCGAGCAAATCACTCTTTCTGCAAAAACTGAGGCAGTTAGATGCTGTTTTCAAATCTCATGAACTCTTTCGTGAACAGTTCGGCGGCATCAAAATCCAGAACTGTCTGTAACAGAAAATATTGAATAGTGTTACTGAAAACACATACAGTAACTACAATGTCTATATTTTCACACAAGTAGGGGATGGTTGGGTCAGTATAGACAAAAACTACAAGCTACAGGCAGGGCAGGTGGCAGCATAAACCCTCATTCCCACATCACAATATATAGTATGTAAAGTAGTGACACATACCTGCACAAAATCATGGCGCAGATCCTTGACCCTGACACTGTTCCTCTCAAATGGCACCCTGTACAGCTGCTTCATTCTGAAGTTATGTTTCTGTAGGATGCGACTTAGTGTAGAAATGCTGACCCTGTTGATACTGTTGAATACATTTCTATTTGCAATTATGCGTTGTTGCAACTCACGAAGTCGGATTGCATTATTTTCTCGCACCATTTCAATGATGGCAAGCTCTTGTTGTTGAGTGAAGAGCCGTTCCCTTCCTTTACATATACTTCACAGCACTACCCATTTTTGTATAGTACAGTTTGTACAATAATACTGTAATATGATACAGAATCATGTGACACATACAGTAGGTATACTGTATATACATACAGGTGCATCTCAATAAATTAGAATGTCGTGGAAAAGTTCATTTATTTCAGTAATTCAACTCAAATTGTGGATGTTTTTTTCCCCCAATAGCAATTTATCCAGTAATTGTTTTGTTTTTTAAATTTGATGATTTGTGTTTCTATTTTCTTTATTTCTGTAAGAATGTTTGTTTGATTACTGCAGAAATTCTACTTTTGAGTTTTACAGAAGACTGAGACTGAGAAAATGCATTAAGAGGCGGGATGAAGAATGAAGATGTCTGGAAATGTTTCTTATTTTGTTCAGTCATTTAGTACTGCCCTTCAGAAGAAACAGAAGACACGTACATGTTTCCTGGAAGACAAATTAATACAATTTACCTTGATCTTCAAATTCAAAAGTTTTCACCCCCCGGCTCTTAATGCATCGTGTTTCCTTCTGGAGCATCAGTGAATGTTTGAACCTTTTTTAATAGTTGTGTTTGAGTCCCTCAGTTGTCCTCAGTGTGAAACGATGGATCTCAAAATCATTCAGTCACTGTTGTAAAGGGTTCAAATATGCAAAAAAATGTACGTTAAAGCTTCCTATTTTATAGTAAATGCGTGTCAACAGGTTAACATGTATATCTGTGATATCAGGTATTAAAAATCCAATTATTTATGTATGGACTCCTCATTGTGTGTGCGTGTTATAATCTGCTTATAAACACGAACAGAAATTAGTTTCAATTATCAACACTCATTGTATAGCCATATACTGTAGCTAGCAAATAAAACTCACTTGGAGCCGTGAATCTGTGCAATGTAGGTGAAGGGAGGACTTGAAGATTTTAAGAAGGTGAGGTTCTTTTTAAACAAGCCACGAAACCAGTTATTTCATTTGTGCATAAAAATACATATAAAAGTAAATAAATAAAAACACCCAGCAGAGAAGTGATTTGAACATTTATTGCTTAAAGGGTTAAAGTAACAGTGCTTTTTTGATGTGTTGATAGCGACCTGAAGGATCGTCAGACGGAGGTGAGTAATGAACATCAGCAAAGTCACACTTAACTGATAACTCTTTCTCTTGCAGGTTTGTAGACAAACACAATGAGGATAACAGGTCCAAGTTAACAAGTTACAGGATGAGAGGAAGGTAAGTGGTCCTGAAAGTATTCTCACGTGATGGAGTCTGTGTGTGTGTATCTTCTATATCTCAGATTATGCGTCATCATGATCTTATCTTCACTTACATTCAGTCATGTTTCTGTTTCAATGATGTTCCATGTATTGTTTAATATTTAAATAGCCCATGTTTTCTATTAATCTCTTAATAAAACTGTTCAGATTGATGTTAATAACGGATTATATGCTGTACAGAGCGCTGACATCCATTTTTAATAAAATATTTTTATAAATGTATGATCTGCCTTTTGAGAAGTTCTTGGAGCGAAGGATGTTACAGATGTTTTTAAGGCAAAATTACATATACATAGAAAAGGATTTACCAAAAAGTATGTAGAACTGATTTTAAGGCAATTAACAAGACAAGACAAACTGTGCATTTGCTACATTCAGGTTTATTAAGATCTTCTTTACAATTAGAAGATTAAAAGGAGAAAAAGAAAGTGATGCTGATGTTCAAGTGGCTGCTGAAGATTCATGCTGTTTAAACTTCTGTCTCAGAGCTTCGGCGACTGATTCAGCTCCGGTTCCCTTCTACACAAACATTATCATAATAAGAACATTATTATCAGAATGTCAACATGGTCAGATTGTCAGAAGTAAATTTTAATGATCGATCTTTACATTTCCTCTATATGCCATACCTGCACTAATAAACCACAGAGATACTAAGTAAATAAGTGTATGAAAATGTGAAAATCTTTTATCCTCACCTCATTTTGAGAAGCTGATGCTCCAGCTGCTCCTCCAGCTGCTCCTTTGGCTGGTTTTCCACCGGCGTTGACCTCCTGCACAGAGAGGCACAGCTGGAGAAACACAGCGATCAAAACGAACTTCCCGCTCAAGCTCTTCATCTTTTATAGGCTCCTTTGAAAAAGAAACTCATTGAGACTCATTTACTATACAGCGTAACAAATGTTTGACACGATTAGATCTTCAAAAGAGACGCAAATACATCAAAGTGTTGTTCAATAATTTCAACTTTGTTCTTTCTGAGCTGATATTTTGGATATTCCCCTCCTAAACTAAGACCATGTTCACAAACGTCGCTCTCAAAACGATTAACATCCATCTGAACGTGTTTTTCCTGATCACTTTCCCCATGTCACCAAACTACGGTCAATGTGTTCAAAACAATCCCAAACAGACTCTAAATGAGCTCGATTCAAAAGATCCACTGCGTCATGAAGTCGACTGCTGTTCTTTACTGAGAGCACAAAAACTAATATCAAAACTACTGTAGTTTTCTCTATTCGTGTGACATATTCAGCTGTAGACACACCGGTATATTATTGAAATTAAAAGTATATATATTTATTCCAGTTTATTCCACAATAAAAATCTGTTTTTTATATGAATTAGTCCACAAACATCACTGCCACTGTATTCGTCAAGCCTCTCATTTCTAAGACAATTTTATTTCATCACACAATATTGTTTAAACTTTGAATGTAGAATGATTTTTTTTACAATAATTTAACACAATTTTAACTTTAAATGAAAAATATGTAAATAAAACAACACAAAATGGTCTGTTCTTCTACAGTGCTATAAAACTTTGTGCTCAAATTGTCCAGTTCCCTGAAAGAGAAATATCAAGTTAAAAACAGCAGAAATCATCGTTTTACATTTAATGCTATCTAACAATATTCAGTAATCCATAACTGTAGACTCTTCATTGAATTATATCAAAAAAAGTACTTAGTCATGGAAGAAAGAAGGATTTACCTGGGATGATGATCAGGTGTAGTGAGGGCTGCGAGAGACGGGCGTTAAATAGTGTTCTTTTACAATTATCTTCTCATCAGAGGCGTAATTCCCAGTTTACTTTTCATTTGAATAGACCCACTAATAAAACATTTACTCATGAGTCGTACCTGAATATGCTTTAATGTCAGTTAAGACAATAAAAATGAGTGACAAAGGAGAGCAGAGCCTCAGATGATCCAGATAGACTGATTTATCACCAGTCTTCAAACTGTTATATGGTTATTGTATTTGAAAATGAAAATGTTCAGACGTTAAAAGGGTCTGCAGGTTAGTTAGCACAGATGCAGTCTTTACATTTACATTGACTGATTTAGCAGATATCCAAATGAACCGTGCCACAATGTAAGTGATCCATCCTAAAGAGACTATAGAGTAATATGAGAACTGCTGCAATACAATACTCTAAAATTGCTTACAATGTATAAGACCTTTCTAATCATAGACTGCATTTTAATATTCAATTTTAATAGCAAATACAAATATAGCCGTAAGCGGCGATCTCTGGGGTCCAAGCACAAATGGCTCGTGTAGACGATACAGTTACTCAATGTCCATGTCTCTAAGTGTCTCTTTAGAGAAGTATTATATATGTATTACAGTTTCTCACAATTGCTAAGACACTAAACCTCATTCTCTAAACCAAATTCTCAATAGCCTAAACCAATTTGTCGAGCAAATCACTCTTTCTGCAAAACCTTAAACAAGCTGAGGCAGTTAGACACGGTTTTCAAATCTCATGAACTCTTTTTGCAAAACTCTGAACACATTCTCACTCACTGAAACACATTTCGCACTTAAAACGGTAAACACAAGCACCAAAAGTTAAGCACAACTACAACACAGTTGTCATCATTCACACACAACGACTCAAAATTGTTCACACTTGTTTCTAATATTGTGATTAAACCAACTGTATGAAATATAGGCGTGTTCAGAGAGCACAGGTGCTGAATGATGACACCAACAATAGATGGAAACTTCTGAAAAGTAGAGGAAGAAGAGTATGTGTAAGAGGAGGAAGAGCAAGGTGTGAAGAATGTTGTCAAGGCTGGATCCGGCACACCAGAGGGTTTTTCCCTTTGCCTGGCAAGAGATGACGTCGCCTATGGACAAAGTCCTCAACAATATTCAATAATTTTCTGTAACCTCATGTTCTGGATGCTGTGTTCTCCATTTTTTGTTGTAGTGTCGAATGAATGATCTGTAGTGTTTATATATTGACTGATGTGTGTAAGATCTGAAAGCTTTGTTTGATTTTGAGAACAGGTGAAAAAGTTTTGAGGTAATTGTTTGATTTTGCCAGAAGAGTCAGAGGTTTTGTGAATGTAGTTTGAAGATTTGGATTTGTGTTTAAGGTTTTGAGAAAATGAGAGATGTTTTCAAGAAATGTGTTTTAGCAATTCAGAAAATAGTCTATATTCTGGGTTTGATTTTTTCAGAGATATTGTCAGAGTAAAGTACATGAATATATTGAAGAAAAAACACACACAAGACCAGTACTGGACATTGATGAAAATATGTATTTCTCACATTGTAAAACCATTCAATACATCCATGCCTTTCCAAAGGTTACATTTTGCACTGAAAATCAGAACATATTCTAAATACAATATAGTACACGAACAAAAACATTTGTGGAGACAAAACAAAAGCATGATTTTAAATGAGCACATCATTTAACTGATAACTCTTTCTCTTGCAGGTTTGTAGACAAACACAATGAGGATAACAGGTCCAAGTTAACAAGTTACAGGATGAGAGGAAGGTAAGTGGTCCTGAAAGTATTCTCACGTGATGGAGTCAGAGTCGTAGACGAGCTCAGACCGTGTGTGTCCTTATATCTGGTGCTGGAGTGACGAATGATGAGGTGATTGATGACAGCTGATGATTGTGGCACGAGTGCAGGGAGGATTCTGGGAGATGTAGTGCTGAAGGTGACAGGCATGGTGACTCACACTCACCCTCATGTTGTTTCAAACCTGTAAGACTTTCATTCATCTTCAAAACACAAATGAAGATATTTTAAATGAAATATGACTGATTTCTCTCCCTCACTGACAGTCCATGCAACTTTGATGCTTCAAAATGTCCAAAAACTAATCCATATGCATTGAGCGGTTTAAGCTCATTTTTTTTTAAAATCACTAGATCAATGAAACACTAATGTAAAATTATATATCAACCTATAGAAAATATCTCTCTGTCGCTCTCTAATGCCAGTAATTTCATGCAGTCCTGCTCACTAAAAGTGGCACTGATTTACTTGCTGGATAAATGAATAAAAACAATAAAGTTAAAGACCCTCTGTGGTGAAAATCAAGTTTTTAATGTTGTTTATATGTCTATGTGGTGTTTTTAATATGCTTTCAAACAAACCATGTGCAAATTCATCAGTCAACACCATTGCTGAATATTTTCAGGGAACGTCACAAACTATCTTGTAACCAATCAGGTCAGCGAGTGGATCTCTGAACTGGTGTGAGTGAGTGGAGGCGGGGCTAATTTGCATATTCATAGAGCTGCGTATATTAAATGAGACAAGGGTGAGTTTCATTCAAGCTATTTTAAGGAAAAACATTGAAATATGTCATTTTGGTGATCAAAGATGAGTTTTAAAGCCCCTCTGTAGTCAATAATTTTATCCTTTAAAACTCATCTTTGATCATCGCTGCCCCCTCTGGACAGGAAGACACTCACAGCCCTTCTGATTGACCTTTCACTGTGATTAGAGACAAGTATGGACAACTACACATGCTGCTGAGCACTGTCTGAATCACACAAACACAAATCACATGCTTTTTTGATGTTAGTTAGTATGCACCAACACCTAAACTGATTGCAACAAGTCGATTATATTCAAATGCATGGGTAAAATGAAGCAAAACTAGGTTATGCAAGAGTTAAAAGAGAAACACAGACTGTAAATCAAACGTAGCAAATGCAACTGCTTCCTATCCCTCGTCTGTAGGCCTCAAACACTGAATCTGTAAGAAATAAGCAGCTCTACTCACAGCGTGTGATGTTTTGAGAGCTGACGGTCTTCACCGGAACCGTTAAGAAGGAAGGATGGAGCAGAGGAGTACAGGGACGCCCACACCTCCGGTCACTTGACCTGCTAATCTGTTTTCCACTAACAAAGAGGCATTGTGGAAAACTGGGGGGTTTGTTAATCTGAGCAAATCTTTCAGAAATCACACAAGCACAAACACTCATTCATATTCAACTCGATTAATAGAGTCGTCATGTATTAATTGCAGTTATGTAATGTAAATATGATGTCAATAATCAACATCCATGAGGAGTTTAGGCTCCAATAAACACTTTCTGATCACAGAGGCCCTCAGCAGGGTGTTTAGTGCTCTATAGGGCCCTCTAGTGGAGGAAATGCAGCTCTGCGTGTGGCCCCGTTGTGTTTCATTAACCCGTGCCTGACCACAAGAGCTGGAACTTCGTTCAGGGTCGAAACGACCAATGTGAAGATCCTCAAAACATGCGAACATCATCTGAGGGTGTTTCACAGGAATGGAGATACTGAAAGTGTATGAAGAGCCACTCTAGATCACTGCGGTAAGACTGATTTTTCTGTGTTTGACATGGAAAGGACTGAGACTTTCAATGCATCCGATTAAATGGCATGATTAAAAATGACACTTAAAGGTGATGATAAACGGGGCAACTTTTTGAGCAATGTTGCCCCATATTATCACCTTTACACTTCACTCTATGTATGTTAAAAGCAGCTATAAATGTTACTGACTGCAGGATGAAGAGCCTTAATTATTTCTTCTTCATTTAATGTCATAATGTTTGTTTGTTTAAATGCCTAAACTTCACTTTTGACCTCTACTGTATATAATATATTATTTTATACATAAATAATAAGGATAAATGTTGTAGATTGACTCTGTCCGTTTCTGTGGTTAAATACTTTCCTGTTTAGTCTTTCTAAAGAGCTTAGAGAGCATGTAGATATTTAACTGACTTCATTGTTGCAAACATTGGGTTATGGTGCAATGCTTTAGTTACACTTTGATAACCTGAATGGAAACTTTAACAGTAAAAAACTACAATGTCTTCATCTCTGAACTCGAATGTAATCTCTCTGTATTTAACAGGCTGGCTGTAAGAAATGCAGGTGAAGTGAACACTCTCAGGGCAAGTGAATGAATCTACTTTCCATGATGGACACTTTTGAAGGAATCCATCGTGTGCAGCTCTCCTCCTCTCCTCCAGCACGCTCCAGGTCTGTTCCAGGGTACGAGCTGCTGGTGGCAGGGAATTCTGGGATAGCAGTATACTCAGCTACGTTCTTTGGCAATGGTGAGCTTACGGACCGGCATACAGCAGAGGAAGAGAGATGCCCGGTCGGGAGGTACGTCCAGACTTCACCTAACCATAGTAAAACATAGTAGTAATACTTTTTTTGTTTTGATAGCTTTAACAACAAGCGGTCAAATGTTATGTAACAACTGTTAAAAATGGTGACAGAGCAAAATCTTCCACCCACAGTTATTTTTCCATATGAATAAAAAGAGGATGTAAACTCTAATTCTGCTGAATGTACAGAACTGCAGACACACAATATCAATGTCTGAAAATCCATCAGAATTACGAATATTTAAGTAACATAACATTGCATAACATTACATAGCATAATATAGCATAGCATAGCATAACATAGCAACATAACATAGCATAACATAACATAACAGCATAACATCATAGCATAACATAATATAGCATAACATAACATAACAACATAACATAGCATAACATAACAGCATAACATAACATAATATAGCATAACATAACATAACAACATAACATAGCATAACATAACAGCATAGCATAACATAATATAGCATAACATAACATAACAACATAACATAGCATAACATAACAGCATAACATAACAATATAGCATAACATAACATAACAACATAACATAGCATAACATAACAGCATAGCATAACATAATATAGCATAACATAACATAACAACATAACATAGCATAACATAACAGCATAACATAACAATATAGCATAACATAACATAACAACATAACATAGCATAACATAACATAACAGCATAACATCATAGCATAACATAATATAGCATAACATAACATAACAACATAACATAGCATAACATAACAGCATAACATAACATAATATAGCATAAGATAACATAACAACATAACATAGCATAACATAACAGCATAGCATAACATAATATAGCATAACATAACATAACAACATAACATAGCATAACATAACAGCATAACATAACATAATATAGCATAACATAACATAACAACATAACATAGCATAACATAACAGCATAACATAACATAATATAACATAACATAACAACATAGCATAGCATAACATAACAACATAACATAACATAATATAGCATAACATAACATAACATAGCATAGCATAACATAACAACATAACATAACATAATATAGCATAACATAACATAACATAACATAGCATAACATAACAGCATAACATAACATAATATAGCATAACATAACATAACAACATAACATAGCATAACATAACAGCATAACATAACATAATATAGCATAACATAACAACATAGCATAGCATAACATAACATAACATAACATAGCATAACATAACAGCATAGCATAACATAATAGCATAACATAACAGCATAGCATAGCAAAACAAAAAACAACATAGCACAACATAACATAGCATAACATAGCATAACAACATAGCATAACATAACAACATAACATAGCAAAACATAACATAGCATAACATAACAGCATAACAACATAGCAAAACATAAAAACATAGCAAAACATAACAGCATAACATAACATAACATACTAAACCTGAACAATATAACATAAAATAACATAAAAATAGAACAAACATAACATAACATAACATAACATAAAATAACATGCACAACATAACAGAATGGAACAAACAATATAACACAAAATAACAACATACATAACAATAGAACAAACATGAGCAGAACTGAACAAACAATATAACAAAAACATAACATAACATACAAAACAGAACAGAGACAACAGAACAGGAACACATAACATACAGAATAGAATAGAATAGAATAGAATAGAGACACTGAACCATTTGTTTGGGGCACATCACGTGATTCCTGGATGCCACCGCTGAGTCATGTGACCAATGATTGACAGCTGGACATTTTTCCTGCTCAATCTCAGAGGAAAGTCTGCCAAACTGTCGTACCCAAAACATCACAGATTTGTCGCTCGGATCCGGATTCCGGGGTGTTTTTTCCTGGATCAGATTTCTGCTGTAGAGCTCAGTCGGGTTCGGAAAACCTCAGCGGGATCTACTGGTACTTTTGTTACTCTTTATTTCGGGAAACGGAGCTGCAACTTTGTTACACTATAACTTTGTTAGATTGTTACATTCTTTGTGTTTACGTCAGCGGGACGCGCGGGCGGGTGCTCGGTGACCGCGGGTCGCGGGGAGTCCTGTAGCCGGGCGCGGTGAGGGTAAGGGCGGGGAGCGCACACGGGAAATGCCGCGACTACCGCGGAGCGCTGAGTTACATAAACCGCCCTGAAGTTCAGACAGGGCTGATTCTGATCATAATGACACACGAGCGTGTATGAATTCATCCACAGACAGCTCTGTCATACTATATAAAGAAGGGTGTGGCGTTATATTTTCATGACTGGATTGATTTTAATGAGATTTGAATTTTATGGGATCTTCTTATTGGCTATAAGGGCAGTTAGGAAACAGTGGGATCTATTTGAGTTTTTATAATCCTATAATCATATTTGTCTCTGAAGACTTATGTTAAGTGTGATATCCTCTTAGGGCTGAACGATTTGGAGAAACTTGGGGGGAAAATGGGTGTTCATGTAGTTTACTCTTTACAAGAACCAGCTTAAACTAAGATTTTTTAAAAAAAGAAAATCTCTTTCTACTTGAGTTTTCTGAGGCCACACTCACATGGTTTTGGACCAAATCAATGCGACTATAACATAATAATAATAATGTTTCCTGCAGATTGGTCGACCTGGATCCAGAGCCGAGCCCCAGATTGGGGGGTGATGGGGGGCAGGGGAAGAAGATGCCCCCGGAGGAGGCAGGAGCACATAGACGAGAGACGTACGACATGTCCCGTCTGCGGAGCTCCTCTCTGGAGATCAAGGAGAAGGGAACAGAATTCCTCAGAGAGCAGCTGGATGCTGCACAAAAGGTGCCACATGTTCTATTCTGTTCTATTTTATTCTATTCTATTCTATTCTACACTCTTAAAGTAATGTTTTTGGGGGACTTTACATTTAGCTAAGAATCATTTTTCAATGTAAAAGGTTCTTGTGTTTCGGTTTTTTAAAGCTCCAGAACATGGTTTCAAGTTACAAATGATGTGTTTCCGGGTAGTAAAAACTACTCACGTCTTTGTCAAACCATAATTGCAAGTTGAAAACTATTAATTTTTTGAAAGCGCTCATTTGACTGTTGTGACGTAAAGTCAGTCCAACAAAATAGCAGCTGTTAGGGATGCACGATATATCGGCCACCATATCGGTATCAGCCGATATATGTTCATTTTTAATGTTCTCGTTATCAGCCTGATAAGAAAATTTGGCCGATATATTAAAGCTGATAAATAATGGATTATTTCCTTCAGCTGAGACACTTCAGATGCGCACTGTCCACCATGATGGTTTTGAACTGCTTTAAATATAATCGGAATCACTTCAAAAAGAAAAATACAGTTAAGTGCAACATGAGCAGCGCGAGTCTGTCATATAGGCTACATAAAATTATAATGAGAACATTATAATTGTTTGCTTGGGGCATGGCTTTTAATGATGAAACTTTTGTTTTTGTAATCAGGCTCTCAAAAATTATATACAAATTTAGATTTAGATTTATCGGCCAATATATCGGTTATTGGTATAAAGAATTATCAGTTATCGGTATCGGCCAAAATGTTCATATCTATGGAAGCTTGTTTCCGCCACTAAATAAAAAAATAATAAAGGTAATTGCGACTTTTTTTCTCGCAATTGTGAGTTTTCAATCATGCAATTCTGACTTTATAACTCGTAATTCTGACTTTATATCTCACAATTCTGACTTTATATCTTGCAATTCTGATTTTATAACTCGTAATTCTGACTTTATATCTCGCAATTCTGACTTTACATCTCGCAATTCTGACTTTATAACTCGTAATTCTGACTTTATAACTCGTAATTCTGACTTTATATCTCACAATTCTGACTTTACATCTCGCAATTCTGACTTTATAACTCGTAATTCTGACTTTATATCTCGTAATTCTGACTTTATATCTCGCAATTCTGACTTTATATCTTGCAATTCTGACTTTATAACTCGTAATTCTGACTTTATATCTCACAATTCTGACTTTATATCTTGCAATTCTGATTTTATAACTCGTAATTCTGACTTTATATCTCGCAATTCTGACTTTACATCTCGCAATTCTGACTTTATAACTCGTAATTCTGACTTTATAACTCGTAATTCTGACTTTATATCTCGTAATTCTGACTTTATAACTCGTAATTCTGACTTTATATCTCACAATTCTGACTTTACATCTCGCAATTCTGACTTTATAACTCGTAATTCTGATTTTATAACTCGTAATTCTGACTTTATATCTCGCAATTCTGACTTTATATCTTGCAATTCTGACTTTATATCTCGTAATTCTGACTTTATAACTCGTAATTCTGACTTTATATCTCACAATTCTGACTTTACATCTCGCAATTCTGACTTTATATCTCGCAATTCTGACTTTATAACTCGTAATTCTGACTTTATATCTCGCAATTCTGACTTTAAATCTCGTAATTGTGAATTTATTTCTCACAATTGTGACTTTATATCTCGTAATCCTGACTTTATATTTCGTAATTCTGACTTTATATCACGCAATTCTGACTTACTCGTAATTCTGACTTTGTAACTCGCTATTGTGACTTTATATCCTGCAATTCTGATAAAAAAAGTCAGAACTGTGAGATAAAAAGTCGCAATTATCTTCTTTATTTTTTATTTCATGGTGGAAACAAGCTTTCATACATATCGGTGCATTCCTAGCATCAGTGTCAACAGTTACATGATGGCGATATGTCTGCCCATACACTCTTAAAAAGAAAGGTTCCAAAAAGGGGTTTTCGCCATAGAAGAACCATGTTTGGTTCTCCAAAGAACCTTTTTGTGAACGTTCTTTACCGGTTTTTCTTAATTTGAAGAACATTTTAATAATCTAAAGAACCTTTTTCCACTATAAAGAACCTTTTGTGCATTTTGAAAGGTTCTATGGATGTTGGAGGTTCTTCATGGAACCATCAATGCCAATAAAGAACCTTGATTTTTAAGAGTGTTTTTTCGAGTGTATAAGAGTGTAAGAGTTTAATTAAAAAAGTATTATGTTATTAAAGTTATTTATTGTTTTATTACTATATCCAATGATGCTGGTGCTTGTCGTTAGTTATTTAATATTTTCCAAGACAATATAGACATCAGTGTACATGAATGTGAACTGCTTGGAAATGTGAACGAACCATTAAAATGTTCTCCTATTCAATTCTAATCTGTTGACTGCTGTCTGTTTTCAGGAGCTGAAGTTGAAAGACGAGGAGTGTGTCAGACTGTCTCATATCAGGAATCAGCTCGAGCAGGAATTGGAGGAACTGACTGCCAGTCTGTTTGAGGTGGGCGGGACTAATGTGACATCATCGCTGACAGTAGATTGAACATAGAAGACTATTGTGTGGTAATGTAGAGTTCAATAGTGAGACTAATATGTGTGCCATAAAAAACACATGACATGTTCGTGGATGATTTTATTACATTATATTAGGTTAAAATTTATACGAGGGAAAGTGGTCATCTAACTGGTCACTGTTTCACCAATTTTTTTAAAATCAATTTGCCTTCTAGTTTAGCATGTCAGACCAGGGACATGTCCACTTCCCAAAAGTATTTCATTTCACAAACCCGCATCTCTGGTTTCTAGGAGGCCCATAAGATGGTGCGAGAGGCCAACGTGAAGCAAGCGGCCGCTGAGAAGCAGCTGAAGGAGGCGCAGGGCAAGGTGCCTTCTCACTCTTTCTGTCTCACTATCTGCTCACTGTTGTCTCTTTAATCTGATAACATGTCTGTCCTCTCAGATTGACGTCTTGCAGGCGGAGGTCTCTGCTCTGAAGACCCTGGTGTTGACCTCTACGCCCTCCTCCCCGAACCGCCAGCTCCATCCTCAGCTGCTGTCTCCGGGCTCCAGCCGGACCCGAGGCCACACACGCAACAAGAGCGCTAGCGGTGCTTTACAGCTGCACACGGAGCCGGTGACGACTGATGTCGCGGCAAACCGGGAGGACAGAGAGGTACAAACACACTGCTGAGGAAGATCACTGGCTTTTAGAGATTAGTTTGGTCTGTACCTGCATGATGAAGGTTTGATCACTGTTTTATAGAGGTGTAACGGTACGCAAACATGATGGTTCGGTACAAACCTCGGTATTGAAATCACGGTTTTGTTTTAACGAATTTGTTTTCATGACAAATTTATTTAAACATATATTAAATAATTAAGACATGACTAACAGGTAAAGTAAATATAATGAATATATAAGCTAATATATTTAGTTAAATGCTTCATTTTTCTAGTGTACTATCATGCTGTGGACACTAAATGACTTGCCTGAGGTAAATGTAATGCTGCGCGAGATATTATTCTCAAGCTGTTTTATTGATGTCTTTCCGCGGTTGAAACACTAGTTACACGTAAACATATCTATGCATAGATCGCCTCTTCTTCTGCGCTTTTTCCTGTTGTGGCGATTAGCAAACAGCGTTGCATTACCGCGCACGCCCCCTTTTGGATTGGAGTGTGGATCGCCTGTGACTGACTGTATTCGTCGTCTGACTGTATGCACCGAACGAATACATGTACCGTTACACCCCTACTGTTTTACTGTACCTTCACTGATTTCCTGCTGTTCTTCCTCTCTTTTCCTCCTCCTCACTTCCTCATCGGCCTGCATTTCTCTGGTCTGTGCAGTTCCTGTTCTCCTCTCTCTGATACTGTGTATCTGATTCCTGGTCAGCTGGTCAGTGTGACCTGTGTGTGAACCCTGCTGGCAGGGGCTTCTAACTGCTTGGCAGGTCTCTATGGCAAAAGGGTACAAGGGGTTCCAAATTAGAACTTAAATTATTTTTCTTTCTTGCTTGCTTTCTTTCCCTGGTGAAAAAAAAGCTTAATCCAGCCTAAAGTGGTTTGCTGGTTTTTGCTGGTTTATTAAAGGTGCAATATGTAATATTTTCTGTCCGCTAGAGGTCGCTAGAGGCCTATTCAAAACAAAGGCGTAGCTTGATGACGGCAAGTTTGAGCGCGGAATCTTGGGACATGTGGTCTTCACCTCAACGGACGGTGGAATGGAATTGGGATAGGACTCGGGAAGAAATCATGTTCATGGATGCGATTATTAACGTTACTGTAGTATGAAGCAGAGCAGGACCGAGTGTTGTGGGAGCTGAACGAGGCCGCTGGAGCAATTGCGCAACACACGCCGCGAGCAGCGGAACTTTTATTATGTCACAGTCGCCGGCACCGCTTCCGCTTTTCCGGTCATGAGCATAGATATACATAATAAAGGCTAGATGTCTTACGGCGGAGTCTCTAACGTCATCACCGGCGGCCATCTTGTCACAGGCAAGCTTTCTGGCGGGCTCTGTGGTACCTGATGTAAGGTGAGCGATCTGCACGAACACAAATACTCTTATCTCGCTGAAATCTTGACGGATTTACAAATGGTTTGGTTTCTTACAAACGTTATTAACGTGGCTATAATTCTGGATGCTTGAGCACGTTGAAATTGCAGCTTTTCTTTTCGAAAAAACGACATAATCGTGCAGCATAGTTGTGTATCACGGCTACTTGCGCAAGTTATCAAGGCTGAGACCACAATCGAGCTGTTCAATTATATAGGTTTTACTGACACCAATAACGATTTTATGACAACTAATCTTTTGTCTAAATTACAATCTTTGTGGATGTGGTTGTAGTTATTAGCTGGCTAATAACAAGAAGCTGTGAGTGAGACCTAGTAGTTACAGTTTAGCTGCTACCCAGCAATTTTACATCAGTGGGAGAGGCAGGATTGCTTTCTTTTCAATATAACTTAAGTTGCACATGATTTCCAATCGGTTTGTTAAAAACATCTTACATTATGATACAGGAAATTGCTGGCTTTATAGGAGAAGATGCCATACTTTTGTGCAGCCTAATAAATGGCCCAACCCTGAAGAAGTTAAAATAAACATGTAATAATTCAAATTATTTTATTATAATAGTAATATTCATATTATAAAAGTGTATATATATATCTCATGTTGCCATTCTGTACACTGAGTTTTAGTAGCCTATATATTGATTTAACATAAATACCTTGTGCGTGTGTATATTCTGTTCAATGTTATTTTCATATGGAAGTCCATGGTTATAATTATTCATAAGTATGCAGTGTCATAAGTACATCTCTGACGTTTATAACAAACCAAACAGTTTGAAAATCGGTAGAAAATTGAGCAAGTTATGGTTATTTAAAAAGTACATGCACCATTAAAACAATGCTACGAGTGAGCGAGCTGACTGTGACAAGATGGCCGCCAGGTGCGGACGTCGACCTCCATTGGTCAGCAGCACGGACGAGACATCTAGCCTTTATTATGTATATCTATGGTCATGAGTATGAGGTAACGCAGGTCTGTTTATCATATTAGACACATTTGAGAATGTTGAAAATGTTATAACGTTACTCTGTGCGTTCGCTCGGTGGCTGCTGTGAGACTCTTGTTGCACACTGCAGTAAGATAGATCGATATTAGAATATCATATTAAATGCTGGATGGCTTGTGTTTATAAATGGCATGCAATTAATTTTAAAACGTATTGTATGATGGAGGAAATTCTGTATTACTGTTACTAGAAAATAAAGCTGCATCTGATTATGCTATGTTAGCTACTTCACAAAATAGTGTTTTTCTCTGAGGCATGGTAAAGCATGGTACTATCAAGAAAATTAGATTAAAACTATAAGACTAAATGTGTTGAGTTATATAACAATAATTAGTTTTCTGTCTACAAATATATCAAAACAGTTGTTCCCTTGTCTATTAAAACATGTAAATATTAAAGCATCTTTGGTGTTTCCATGGTTTCTACAAAATAAAACCGGAAACTGAGGGTAACGCGGGTATGACGCAATTGACAGGCGACTCCTCACACGTCCCGCAGCCTTGGTTAAAATTGCAATTTTCTCACGATTTACAAATAGTTGCAAACATTTGGGATATTGCAAGTACTCAAGTGAACAAAATATATAACACTGGCCTAGTGGTTTTTGGATATTTTACTGCAAAATTCTTACATATTGCACCTTTAAGACGGTTTAGCTGGTCCTGAGCAGCTGTCAAGTGTTGTAAATTTAAACTAAAACTATTAAAAATTGTTTTCGTTAATTGAAATAAAGCTGAAATAAAATAAAGTATAAAAAATATAAAAAATAAAATCTAATTCAAAATATTAATAAATACTTTAGTAGTATATAAATAATACAGTCACACTTTACAATAAGGTTCCATTCGTTAACATACCTCCTAAAGCATTTATTAATAATAATGTTAACTTCAACATTTACTAATGCATTATTAAAATCAAAAGTTTTATCTGTTAAAGGGGACCTATTATACCCTTTTCACAAGATGTAATATAAGTCTCTGGTGTCTCCAGAATGTGTCTGTGAAGTTTCAGCTCAAAATCCCCCACAGATCATTTATTATAGCTTGTCAAATTTGCCCCTATTTGGGTGAGAGCAAAAACACATGTTTTTGTGTGTGTCCCTTTAAATGTAAATGAGCTGCTGCTCCCGCCCCCTTTCCAGAAGAGGGCGGAGCTTTAACAGCTCGCACTTCGGTTGCTCAACAACAACAAAGCTGGAGAATCTCACGCAGCCAAAATGAGGATTGTCAGTAACGGTGTTCAGCCTTACATTGTTCAAACCGGAGTCGACACTGATGGAGAGACTCAGGAAGAAGTTACAACTTTTAGGACGTTTCTGAATGGTTAGTGGATAAATTTATGTAGTTGCTGTGGAGTTGATTCAACTCATCGACTAGCATGTGCCGTCATGTTAATCTTTTGTGCAAATCCAGTGTTGAATTGACCCTCGTTTGTGAAGCAGTCCGACGTAAAATGACGGCATGTCAACAACAACTCTTCCTCTTCTCTAAAGCAGCCCAACATGGCCTCACCCCCTTTGTTGCGTGTTCCCGGGGGCGGGGTTTATGTAAATTTTAGGGTTAGTGATGTCACTAACCTGGGAAAAAGTTCGTTGTAGTCCCTACCAGCCGTTTGTTGTAGTGATTTCTGTAAAAGAAAATATCTCCCTTTGCATTGAACTTTGACTGGCGTAACTTTGCAGATGTTGTTTATGCTCAAACAGCAACATTACACACTAACTAAAGTTAAAAAAGTGAAATCATAATCAAGGATAAACCAGCAAACCAGCTTTTTTCAGCAGAGAAACAAAACAAAATGGCAACGAACACATTTAAGAAAAAAAATGAAAAGAGCATGAATTAATTGAGTGGTTAAAAAGCACAAACTAAAGTCTCTGTGTTTCTCTGATCCAGCTGGACTCGGTGTTGTTTGCCGAGTTCCTCTCGTGGAAAGAGGCGCCCGGTCTGGATCGCTCCTCAGCGTTCATCAGCAGGGTGTACAGGGAAGATATCGGACCCTGCCTGTCATTCACATGTGCTGAGGTACGCGAGTATACATGCTCTTTTATCTTTCTCTGTGTTTTCTCTCTCTCTGACGATCTCTCGTGGTTTTTCTCCAGTTGTCTCAGTCTGTCCAGCGCGCAGTGGAGAACAACTCTCTCACCATCGAGCCGGTTGCGATGTCGTCGCTGCCCACGGTCAAAGCCATCGAATGTGGAGGACCCAAGTAAGTCATGGTTGGATGCACGTTGACTCTGTATAAACAAAACAGATCCGTCACCTTTTTTTCACACGCATGTCGAAATCAATTTTTTCCATGCTCAACAACAATAAAGAAATGTAGCTAAACTGTCTAACATGCTACCTGAAAAATAAAACATCTGGTTTAATGGCACAGACGTTTCGAGTAGCTACTGAGGTTTGTGGCCACAACAGTAGCACAAGAATGCATGCCACAGAAAAGTACGGTTGGAAAAACTTTTGATTAAGTGCAAGTTAATTTCCCAATACTGCATGCATGAGTGCATAAACTCTTGCGTTCATAGCAGCCGCACCAACAGCTCTTAGACTGCTTCACCGGCTGACGCTCTGGACAATCCTGACCAAAGTTTTGACCTGTAGCATGTGGGACCCTCTTTAAATTCTGCCTGGGGGCGACAAATACACATCCTGTAAATCAGTGCAATTGCACTTTGATCTGGGAAGTCACGCTTTAATCACACTTTAATCACACTTTAATCACTGTTTGATTTGGCGTTGTTTTCACAGCGGTTGCCGGACACCCATAGAAACGTAAGTGATTCCAAGAACCAAATGTGCATGAAATCCTGTTTACACTAACACATCATATGGTCCTTTCTGTCTGGAGAATGTTTATAAAATTATTTATTTATTTAAATTAAATACATTTTTTTTTTCATTAAAATAAATTAAGATAAAACCCCATGTCTTGCGATGTGCAATGTGAAACTGATCACTTTCAGCATAAACACTGAAACATGAAGACAAAAAAAATAAATATATATTAAATAAATAAATGTATAACTTGTAACGTGAGCTTTATATAATTTATAAATTATATATATATAAATTGATCAGTTTCACACAAGTGAAGAACAGATTTTCTCTGTTTACTCTAGCTGCGTTCACACCATGTCATAATTACCGTAATTTTGAGATAACAAGTGACAACATGTGACGATTTACTCAGAGCAGGGAATTATGCGTTTAACACTATGAACACCTAAATTAATCTGCAGCGGTCAGGTGGTACAAGTAGTCTCTCAGAAAACCCCCATCTTAAAAGCTGAGCTCTACGAGGATGTGAACGCTTTTTACAAGTTGAAATCTCATAATTACGGTAATTACAACATGGCGTATACGCACCTAGAGTTCTCAGAAAATTACCTGCTTACAAGTTGTAATTACGAGCTCTACAAGGACGTGAATGCTCTTTACAAATTCAAATCTCATAATTACGACGTATCATTCTGTCCTGCTTGTGTCTCATTGGCCGTTTAGAGTGTTTAGTAATGTGATTGACAGCTTCATTGTCCAGTGTTCTCTTTTGCTTGAACAGTAAGTGTGCGTTGAGCGGTATGTCCCGCCCCTGCCGACATCGCATCAAACTGGGAGATAAAGAGAATTACTACTATATATCTCCGTCTAGCAGAGCACGGGTACGTCTATACCACTCCCTCTCATTCTTCATTAACGCATTTATTAAGCAGTCTGACATTAAATGAGATGTTTATTTCAGATCACAGCGGTGTGTAACTTCTTCACTTACATCAGGTACATCCAGCAGGGCCTCGTCAGACAAGATGGTGAGTCCATCAACTGTAAACTAGTCTCCTAGAATTTACTTTGGCCATGTGTGTGTATGTATTATGTATAATATATATATATATATATATATATATATTCATTATGTGTGTGTGTGTGTGTGTGTGTGTAATTAAGGAAATATATTTGATATATAAAAGTTTAAGACATAAGTAGTAACAATTAGTAAGAAAATGTGTCTATATTTGTATGCATATATATTTATATATGTATTAATATATATTATTTATATATATTTTAATATTAAATTAAATATTTTAATATTACATTATATATATATATTTTTTTTTTATAAATATATAATTTTATAAATATTTTTATTTATATATATTTTAATATTACATGAAAGATTTTAATATTATATAAAAAATATATATATATACATATTTTTATATAATATAATATATATATTATTTTAATTATATAAATTATATAATTATATAAACATTTATATAATAAAATATAAATTTTTATTTGTACATATTTTAAAATTACAATTAAGTATTTTATTATATACAAAAATTATATATATATATATAAATGATATTAATTATGAAATATTTAAAAATATATAATAAAATATCTATTTTTATTTATACATATTTTAAAATTACATTAAATATTTTTATATACAAAAATTATATATGTAAAAAAATATCTTTTTATTTATATATTAAATTTAATATTATATGAAATATTTAAAATATATATAATAAAATATATTATTATATATATTTTAATATTACATTAAATATTTTAATATTATATAAAAATGTATATATAATAAAATATTTTTATATATATTTTAAAATTACATTAAATATTATATACAAAAAAAATGTAAATATATAATTTTTTATTTATAATATTTTAATATTATATAAAGTATGTCAGAAGAAAATTGTAGTTTTCCTCTGATTGCAGTTCAGCAGATGTTTTGGGAAGTGATGCGTCTGCGGAGAGAGATGAGTGTGGCCAAACTGGGATATTTCCTAACGGAAGAGAGCTAGAGAACCAGAAAACAGAAACACAGCAACAGCACGGTCATCTCAACATTCACCCAAACACTCCCATGATGCCGTTTTATAGCTACATATTCATGTATGTATCCAGTGAAGCACTACAGAAGAATTCCCAGAATACCTCCATCCTCTGAGCCAATGGAATAACAGCATTACAGTTCTACTGTCGACAGGTTTTGTGTTATTTTCGCTTTCGGAAGGACTGAACGCAGTAAATGTGCCACTTAAACATCTGTAAGACATTTATATTTGCAAAAAAATTCATTAAACACACAATGGCAAATAGTCAAACCTTAGATGTTTTCAGCTCATCTTTAGAAACAGTGACAGACAAAAATTGTTCAAACCAGTTTGACAGAATTCTAGAAAGATAATAAAATAACTGGCTTGTATTTGCAGAAATCTTATGCTGTGTTTGTTTTGTCGGAATTACCGTATGTTACAAAACGACAGGGTGATATGTCGACGTCCTGTATGTTCTTCCAAAACAGTTCGACAAATATGTTAATGTTTTATACAAGTTGGAAACTCATTATTATGATAATTTCATCAGTAGAATCAGTTCTGGACTTCTAAGGCTGTTCTAGAACTTCATATGAAGGTACTGCAGATATCATGTTGCATTTTTGAACACTCTTGAATAACACTACAGCGCTTTCTGTCCCAGCATGCTTAGTGCATCAGTGATTTCTGTGCACAGTAACGGTTTACAGCTTTGATGGACAGTCCTCTAGAGATCTTTTCTATGCAACAACCTTAAAGTGCCATGAAAATGTGAGTCTGTTATTGACACTCCTGCACACATTATGGGAGCTAAAACATCTTAGACACAAGTTATGGTACTTGTACCATGATGCATCACACTCCATATTACTCCCCTGTAGATATTAACTGTTGCTTGATTGACAATCGCTGTCTTACTGCACAAATACAGTGTTTACAGTGACTTTATGGACCGTAGCTGCCATATTTAATTTGATGCGAGTGAAAACATGCTTCAGTCTGGAAATGTTTTGCAAATATATTTGCAATGTTTTGTCAGCCTTGTTTTCATTCGTGACTCATTAAATATGGCGTCTGCCCTCAGGTCCATTGCTTCAGTGCCATTGCGTGTAAGTTAACCTGCCTCGTCATGTTAAATATGACCTTGTGTGTTTTCAGTCTATTAAAAGCATCTTCAGAATATGAACTTGTGACTCAAGTTTTGTTTTGTAAATAATGTTGTCTCAAGAAATGTGCTAAAAAGAAGCATATAGCATCATGTAAGAACTGTGCTTTATTTATAATAATTTATGGATACAAATCATGCTGGTCAGGTATATATTTTCGTCAGTGACCCACGAATAAGGTTTTTAAAAGTGTAAAAAAAACATAATGGAGATTTAATTCATTTTAAAGTTTTATTAAGTGTTAGTGATGAGATTATGTGGTTTTATAATCAATTAACACTGCTTTTGTCATTTATTACAAAATTTGTCGCCAAAAAAGTCATTTGGTTTAACCAAAATTTCGGTTTTACCGAATGACACTTTTGGTTATACCGAATGACAATATTTTCAAACAATGCTAACAGGCTGATATCTAGCTAGCAAAAGGACAATCAAACATTTTATATTTAGTACAAGTTTTTAAAATATTACAACATTTTCCATGTTTTATAGCGGTTGTACCGAATGACCTGATGTTTCAGGACATGCGTATGAGCAAGAGAAAACATGAATTTTTTTTAAATGGTTAATAGAGAGTTAGTTACTTTGTTTCACGACCATGTGGTCCTTTGCAGGTGTCTGAATGATGTCACATCCTGTCACATGATGCTGACCGCATGACTTGGTCCAAAATGGTCCCTTTATATTGGTTACTCCGAATGACATCAATGAAATTCATTTTTCCGGACATTCTCTCTCATAACAAAGCAACGACTTCTACACATAATTTTAATACCATTTTGCACTATGTTGATATATGATGTTATAAAATCATGCCAGATTAAAAAATATATACATTTATTAGATTTTAAGATATTTTAATCACAAATGAAATGTCTGTATTGGCCTTTGGACGGTTAACCCGAATGACCTTTTGATACTTCAAAATCTTGTACATTAAAATACCTTTATATGTAGCAAAATAACTTTTGGATTCAATAAAAGAGATCTGGTTGTACTACCTTACATATTTTGGATGTCATATCTTTGTTTTTTATTATTATTAAGGCCTTTGGACAAAAAAAAAAAAAAAGACCCGTCACGTCATTGACCCATATATATGTGTGTGTGTGTATTCCACGCCTGTGGAAGTCCAAAATAGCATGATTTTTATCCATACATTACATATACGCACACAGCTGTTCAAATGTTTGGGATCAGTATGATTTTTAATGTTCTTAAAAGAAGTCTCTTCTGCTCACCAAGGCTGCATTTATTTTATTAAAAATACAGTAAAATCAGTAATATTGTGAAATATTATTACAATTTAAAACAGCTGTTTTCTATGTGAATATATGTTAAAATGTAATTTATTCATGTGATCAAAGCTGAATTTTCAGCATCATTACTCCAGTCTTCAGTGTCACATGATCCTTCAGAAATCATTCTAATATGATGATTTGCTGCTCAAGAAACATTTATGATTATTATCAATGTTGAAAACAGTTGTGCTGCTTCATATTTTATTTTTACAGCATTCTTTGATGAATAGAAAGTTCATAAGAACAGCATTTATTTGAAATAGAAACCTTTTGTAACATTATAAATGTCTTTAATGTGACTTTTGATCATTTAATGCATCCTGTTTGTCTAATATGTGTACAAAATCAATTAACATCAAGGCTGAGCTACAACAAAGCAAGGATTTTTGTACATCAGCTGATGTGACGTCACATGTGGGAGAGCCGGCGGCAGATTTACCACAGACAAAAGCTTTTTTTGAGAGCGAGAACACTGGGAGAAATGTTAGAAATGCTTTGCAGGCCTGAACACGTTTCATTCATGTGTTTTTCCATCCAGTGCATTGAATGAGACTGTGGTTATGAAACTGGAATATTGAACATGTAAACACTGCACATTTTCCAAACCAGCTTCCCCTTGACTCCATCTCATCATCTTCTCTGACAGCATTCTGCCTTCACCGTCACGGCTTTCCGAAGGAAAACTCTGCAGGATTGACATTCCAAGTATAAGTGTATACATTTACACATCTAAAACAACTGCTTGAAGTGGAGGTTCTGACACACCTTTTGTAGCAGGCAAGGAAGAGCACTATCAAAGCCACACCCCCTAGGACTGACATCACTGACGCAACAATGGAGGAGGCAGAAAGGGGCGGAGCTGCAGGTTCTACATGTGCAACAAATAACAGCTCATTTATGTGATTAATATGCCATAGATTGAGGAAACGGCTGGTTATGGGTGTGGCGGCTGCTCACCTGTGCAGGTGTGACCTCCAGGTGTGTTGAAGCACTGCAGGTGTGGAGGGCAGACGGGCGGGTGAGCGGAACATTCATCGATATCTGAAACAACCATTAAAAACCCTGGGTGTCAGATGGATCAGTCAGTGTCTAATTCTAATGTAATATTTAATTTAACTTAATATTTATCGTTTAATATTTTGTCATTAATATTTGAACTAACCTTTTTATTTAATATTATTAAAATATTGAATGCTTTATTTAATATTTAATATTAATTGTTTAAATAAATATTAATGATAAAATATTAATGTAATTTAATATTTAATCTAATGTTATTTTACATTTAATATTTAAATGTAATATATTTAATATTTAATTTAGTAATCTAGTTTAAAGAATGTCCATGAATGTCCTAACATCCAAAAGAAATGAGTGGATCATTCGTCAATATTTGAAATAACCAATAAAAACATTCATACATAGTCAATTTCTAAATTTAATTTAATATTTAATTTAATTAGATTTAAATATTTAATTTCATTTAATATTCAGTATTAATTGTTTAATATTTTATTATTAATATTTACTATTTAATTTATTTAATCTAATGTTAATCTAATATTTAATCTAATGTTATTTAACATTTAATATGTAATATTTAATGTAATAGTTGATATTTATTTTAGTTTTTAATTTTTTAATTTAACTTATTTAATTTATTTTTTAATTTAAATTTTTAATTTATTTTTAAATATTTTTTTTATTTAACTTATTTTTTAATTTAATTTAATTTAATTTAACTTTATTTTATTTTATTTTATTTTAATTTTATTGTAGTCCAAACATCTAAAAAGCATGAGCCGAGACCTTGGCAGGTGGGTGGTTGTGGGGTCCACTTGTGAGTGTCGGGGTCACAGGTGACGTGTGCGGCTCCCTGGAGCAGGTATCCAGCAGGACACTGATACATCACGGCAGAGTCACACAGCACAGAGAAGCCCAGATCCAACCGCGGGACCGCGCCACAGACCGGGTCTGGAAATGAGACCGAATATGAATAAAACTTCAAATAAAAGGATTATTTGCTTACTTTCATTCTAATACCTGCGTCTGGTTCTCTCCACGCTGAGAGGTTCATGTGGGTGATGCGTGTGCAGGGCAGCAGGTCGTCAGGGCTTAGTGTGTGCGCGAAGGGGTCAAAGGGCACCAGACGGATGCGTGTGTTGTCACAGATGATGCGGGACAGAGATGTAGTGCGGAGAGCGTCTCTCTGAGCAGAGCTGAACACACCTTCCTTCTGCCACCAGAACCTTAACCAGATTTATGTACTTCATACATATTGAAATCGCTCAACGTTTAAATAAACAAGAAGTGGAACATCACACACTACCTGTCGCCATCTCGGAGCGCTCTGAACTGTTTGGCGATCAGGCAGGCCAGCAGCGGCCCCACGCGGCCCCCGGGCAGAGCGGGCTCTGAGATGGCCCCGACCCACACGTCTATGTTCTTAGCTGTTCCATAGAGATGCAGCAGCTTCCTGGCCAGAACTCCATTACCCAGAATCCCTGCTAAATCAGACTCATTCACAGGGGCAGAGAGGCCACAGAGTTCTCGCCATGCGCTGTAACCTGAGAGAGAATGAACAACCAATGAATGACATCCTCAAATTACGGTAAGATGGTAAAATCTGTGCAAAATTAGGAAATAAAATTAGCAAACCATTAGTAAATTATTCTAAATAAAGTCTATTATGGTTTAAAATAAGACCAGGAGCAAGTAAATAAATAAATTAAAAATAAAAACTATGTACATATTTATCTTCTAATTTCATGTATGTTATTATTGTAATTTTTTTGCGCACTTTATACTTTTATAAGTATAAACATGACAGGAGTTTTAATAAGTTGTAACTGAATCTTTCACAATAAATAAATAAAAGAAGAAACATTGTAGGTGTTTATTAAACAAAAACTGCTTTCATAAACATAAAAAAAGACAAAAAAATCCTAAATAAACTAAAATGAGTTGAAAAATTGTTAATAATATAAAAATTATATTTTTTAATTCAGAAAATATATAATAAATAAATTAAATTCAACCACTTTAAATCTAATTAAAACTGAAAATTTAAATCAAATTATTAAATCAATTTTTTATGATTATTAGACTACTGTGTGTTCAGACAAGTACTACTATTTTGTAATGTTTTAAGTCACATACTGATAAAAATAGACCATTTCGCCCAATAATTCTGTATTTCTGTATATTAAATATGACTTGTTTTCCTTTTCTTATA
Organism: Mylopharyngodon piceus; assembly: GCA_039654765.1. Lineage (NCBI taxonomy): Eukaryota > Metazoa > Chordata > Actinopteri > Cypriniformes > Xenocyprididae > Mylopharyngodon > Mylopharyngodon piceus. The sequence continues at coordinate 18,188,919 of CM077459.1, read as the reverse complement.
CAGTACATTTTGCATTTCATATTTTGCGCTTCTAGCTTTTTTTTTTGCACTGTTGCGCAAAAACGTTGCACTAACAAAAGATAACGACCAATTTATATATCGCAAATAATTCTATTATACTTAGTAGAGTGTTGCATCAACTTCTTACATGCTAACGGCATCAGAATCAATAGCAAGCATTAGTTGAGTCTCCTGTGTGCTTCAGCATTTCAAATCCCTCACTTGTGAGGTTCTAGTTCTGTTAGGATGCTCCCTTAAAAGGCAGCTGCCTATGGAGGTAGAAGTGAACTAATGACAGGCTGCTGACTGGCACCTTGTAGGCCATGATCTCGTCCCCTCTGCAGGTTTAACGCCGCTAGGTCGAGCGGCAGCCCTCCCTGAGCCTGGAAAAGCCTCTCGGTCAGTTCCTCCACCATCATCTGATCTGCTGTCTGCAGTTTAGCTGGGGACAAGAGCAAACCACGCAGCACAGGATCGATGCCTCCTACACACACAGAAATGTTCATTATGCATCATAACCTGACGTGCATGTTGAGAAAATTAGCATGCAATAATGCATATTAAGGCAAGACACTAGAGGAACTGGTCAATTTTGAGATTTTGGGCTATTTTGCTTCCATAACATGTCTTCTTTCAGACTAGAGGAAAGAAAACATCCAAAATACACACTTAAAGGTGCAGTAAGTGATTTATGAGAAGCGCTGTTGAAAGTGGATTGGACCGAGCAGCACAACACACTTGTAACCAATCAGCAGTAGGAGGCGTGTCCACTCATGATGGGGGAGGAGAGAGAATGAGCCAATCAGCAGTAGGGGGCGTGTCCACTCATGATGGTGAGGAGAGAGAATGAGCCAATCAGCAGTAGGGGGCGTGTCCACTCATGATGGTGAGGAGAGAGAATGAGCCAATCAGCAGTAGGGGGCGTGTCCACTCATGATGGGGGAGAAGAGAGAATGAGCCAATCAGCAGTAGGGGGCGTGTCCACTCATGATGGAGGAGGAGAGAGAGTGAGGCAATCAGCAGTAGGTGGCCTGTTCACTCATGATGGTGAGGAGAGAGAATGAGCCAATCAGCAGTAGGGGGTGTGTCCACTCATGATGGGGGAGAAGAGAGAATGAGCCAATCAGCAGTAGGGGGCGTGTCCACTCATTATGGGGGAGAAGAGAGAGTGAGGCAATCAGCAGTAGGGGGCGTGTCCACTCATGATGGGGGAGGAGAGAGAATGAGCCAATCAGCAGTAGGGGGCGTGTCCACTCATGATGGGGGAGGAGAGAGAGTGAGGCAATCAGCAGTAGGGGGCGTGTCCACTCATGATGGGGGAGGAGAGAGTGAGAAAATCAGCAGTAGGGGGCGTGTCCACTCATGATGGGGGAGGAGAGAGTGAGAAAATCAGCAGTAGGGGGCGTGTCCACTCATGATGGGGGAGGAGAGAGAGTGAGGCAATCAGCAGTAGGGGGCGTGTCCACTCATGATGGGGGAGGAGAGAGTGAGAAAATCAGCAGTAGGGGGCGTGTCCACTCATGATGGGGGAGGAGAGAGAGTGAGGCAATCAGCAGTAGGGGGCGTGTCCACTCATGATGGGGGAGGAGAGAGAGTGAGGCAATCAGCAGTAGGGGGCGTGTCCACTCATGATGGGGGAGGAGAGAGTGAGCCAATCAGCAGTAGGGGGCGTGTCCACTCATGATGGGGGAGGAGAGTGAGGCAATCAGCAGTAGGGGGCGTGTCCACTCATGATGGTGAGGAGAGAGAGTGAGGCAATCAGCAGTAGGGGGCGTGTCCACTCATGATGGGGGAGGAGTGAGTGAGAAAATCAGCAGTAGGGGGCGTGTCTGTCTACTCATGATGAGGGTGGAGAGTGAGTGAGCCAATCAGCAGTAGGGGGTTTTCATATACATTATCATTTGTCTAATTTACATAACATTTTATTCCTAAAAACATGTTTTTTTTTCTTTTTTTTCTGGATGTTATCAGTATTTTCTGATTTATGAAGTGAGATATCCAAAACCCCATCTGGAAAAAAACTGACTCTAAAGTCAACAAAATGAAACAAGCATTTTGAAACTGGCTTTATACAATGTTCATGGAAATTCATGCAAATTAGTGCATATTTAAACATAACATTTAAGAGAGCTTGTAATACAACACTATTGTCTTAATGTACTGTGATTACATTGGGAAATACGGTGATATCTGTTAGTTAAGTGTGTGTGTGAAACGAACCCTCTTGCACCATCCTCCAGGATGCAAATAAAGAGTGGTGTAACGGCAAAGCCGGGTGTTCAGGGCTCAACCGGTAATCGGGTCCAAGGCGGTTCACAACCGGGTGCACGGTCACGTGTGCAAACCGAAAGGCAGCGGTGGAGAAAATGTTGGAGATGCTGGGGTCAGCGGCGGGGTCGTAACCTTTGTACGAGGGCATGAGGACCAGGTTAGCACTGCGGCCCAGGACACGTGGCAAGTAGTGATCCCAAGTCAAGATCTTCCAAACAAGATTCAGCAAGTCAGACGTATGCATAAATGAAGTAACCTTTTTTACAGTCATTTTATACGCGGACATCTTCTCACCTGGTGGACGGCGCCCAGTATTTTCCTGGCCTCCTGGTACAGCGTGTCCGGGCTCCAGTGAGGATTGAGCTTGTGAAGCTCCTCAGCCAATCGGTTGTGTTCTCTCAGAAAGAGCGTGTGCAGAGCGATCATACCCAAGTGCTCATTGGCCCGAGAGTCACCTGAGAAACGCCCACAAAAACAGCACATTCAATTGGCCAGTTTAAATCAGAAAGCATTAGGGTGAAGACCTAGCTGGGACATTTCTGAATGATAAAATGGCAAATATTGACTTGTTTTCTGTTCCTTTATAAGATGTTTCAGCTGTAATACCATTAAAGTCAACATTAAATAAAAACTGAGCAAGCATCCCAGCACCTTACATACGACAAGCGGTAAAATAAAATAAATAATAATAAAAAATTATAAAATTAATTAAAATCAAATCAAATACAATTAAATAATAAAACAATATAAAATAAAACTATATATATATATATATATATAAAAAATAAAATTAAATATAAAAAATAAAATTGTTGCTCTATGATTGTTTTATTTAAATTTAAATTTATTTGAAATTTAAATTAAAAAAATAAATAATAAAATAAAATAAAAAATAGGACAAGCGTTAAAATAAATAATAAAATTAATTAAAATAAAATTAAATTAATTAAAATAAAATTAAATACAATTAAATAATAAAAATATAAAATAAAATAAAAAAATATAAAAAATAAAATAAAATATAAAATAATAATTGTTGCTCTACGATTGTTTTATTTAAATTTTAATTTATTTATATTTTAAATTAAATAAAATTAAATAAAACAAATTAATAAAATAAAATAAAAAAATAGGACAAGTGGTAAAATAAAATAAATAATAAAAAAAATAAAATACAATTAAATAATCAAAAATATAAAATAAAATAAAAAAATAAAATTAAATATAAATTAAATAAAATAAAATAAAAAAATAATTGTTGCTCTATGATTGTTTTATTTAAATTTTAATTTATTTTAAATTTAAATTAAATAAAAATTAAATAAAAAATATATTAAAGAAATAAAATAAATAAAATAGAATAAAAAAATTAAATAATTGTTGCTCTACGATTGTTTTATTTAATATTAATGCCAACAACCTGCTTGGAAACAGAATGATCTATTCCCCATGGATAAGTTGAGCCTTTCCGCTGTCTCTGGTAGTTGGATGGGGTTGATCCGCTCTCGTGGGCCACAGGGATCCAGGTGAGGTTGTGTGCGGGGCAGGTAGGGCATGAAGCCGAGCCCTTGGTCTGAGTGGAACTGGTTGACGGTGAGCAGGCCGAGAGGGGATGAGAGGTTCCTCAGGACGGTGGCGAGCGTGTCCGAGCTCCCGTAAACCATGCTGGCATCCACGAATGCCGTGATGGCATTCAGCTGCTCCCGGTGACCAAGCGGAACTGAGCCGCCCGTACAGCTGGGAGCAGAGCGGAAAAACGGCATGCAGGTCTGAGTACCCATGCGAGGGTCAGAGAGGGGGATCTGAACGTGAAGAAAAAGAGATTGTTCAAAGTGTGTACAATCCAGCATCTGTTTTCAGGGTGTACCTACACACCTCTATTGGGAAACACGGCGTGTCCCTGCTGCAGGTGCGTGTGCAGTCGGCTCCGGTCTTAAAGGCCGCAGTGCTGGGACTCTGAGGGGTCAAAGTCAGGTCATGATCGATCCACTGACCCCACTCCACCAGCAGATGAGACAGAGACGTGTCCAGAGAGATGTTCTCATTATGAGTGTACAAAACCTCCTGTGACACACTGCGGACCTGCAGAGAGAGAGTAACTAGAAGTTTTTTGGGCATCACTGTAAAAACCCCCTTCTTTCTTTTCAGGAGCATAGTGTATTTTTATGCCACCAGTGGCACTAAACACGAACTGCAAAAAATATTTACTATTTTCAAAGTTCTTGGCACCAGTGTTGTTATTGTTAACTAAAACTATAACTATTAAAAAAATCTCTTTCATTATTTTAAATTAAGCTGAAATAAAATAAAATGTAAATATTACATGAAAAACTCAAACTTAAAGCTGCAGTCTGTAAGTTTTGCCTCTTTGTCGCCATCTCTGTTTGAAACCTGCAATTGCAGTTATTTGCGGAATTATCATCTTTACGTGGGCTGTGCATCGGCACGACTCCTCAGCGCGGATCAATCTGTCAGTCGCCACACCGGTGGATACTGTACTTCCGAATCACAGATTGTAGTCTTGGAAGTATGACCAAAATAAGAATTTTTACCGGAAAATGTCATCTGAACAAGTAAGAAACATATCTGCCACTGTTCTGAACAACTGAGGAAAAAAAAGCATTACAATAAATCACGCTAGAAAACATTATTACAAGCTTACCGTTGTGAATCGGGCTAAGGAGATGAACACTGGCTGGTTATGTACTTGCTCAATAATTGATTTTGGATATTTTTTAACCAAAAAAAGTTACAGACTGCAGCTTTAAAAAAACAAAAAAACAAAAACAAAAAAATTACTTTGAAAAAAGTTACCTTGGCAATTAAATAGGTTAAAGTTGAAGTAAAACTAAAACTGAAAACAAAAACTACAAAAGCAGAGTGACAAAGTGTTTTTTATTTTAATTATTTAAAGAAATATATAATAAGAAACATAATATGCTAATAATAACAAATTTTATGCTATTTGTAATAAAAAAAAATATATTTTAAACAATTTGGCACTAATTCCCATTATATGTAGAATGTATTATAAAATACTATAAAATACTAAAATATTATAATAAAGTAAATTATATAATTTTAATAATTTTTCGTTTTTTATTTTAATTATTTAAATAAATACATAATAAGAAATATAATATGCTATTTGTAATGGTTTTTTTTAACAATTTGGCACTAATTCCCGTTATATGTAGAATGTATTATAAAATACAGTTTGTCATTTTATGCAAACACTTTAGCAATATAAACCCAAATGTTTTTTTTGTCAGGCTAATAAAACACACTGAATTTAAAATTTAAAAGAAAGTCAATGACATTTATATAAATTACAAACCAACTATGATTACAGACTTAGGGCCAGATTTACTAATCGGGGCAAATTAGCGTGAGAGCGCAATTCCACAAATGCGCCGATGGGAGTGGCAAGTTTTGTGCGTGATCTGCTGCTGACGCGCAAATTAAAGAACACAGATGCAGTCAAGTCATTTACATAATGACCAACGCAATCTACTAAAAGCAGCGCAAATTAGCGTCGAGTCACAAATAAGCAGAGCTGATGCTCATCAGGGGTGGGTCGACACAGGCGCAACTTGTTACGTGTAATATACGGATAACGTCTTCCTCTGGCATTCCAAAGAAATTAATAAGAGTGGAAAATATTTTCTCCCTTCTACCACGCGCTCTCTGTTCTCTGTGGTGTCGCCTCCTAGCAGCAACAATTACATCGCAAAATGGGTTAAGACATGCTTCGCGTAATGGCGCAAATACCAGTAAATTGACTAGCACAAACCTTAGTAAATCACGTTGCATGATTCATTTAAATACTCTCCTCCCATAAATTTTGCATCTGAAAGGGAAACTCCCATAAATGCATATGCAATAAGGTCAGCCGCAAAAACAACTCAGTCCACGCCTTTTTCAGTGCTAATTTTGCACTTCGTGTCTTTAGTAAATCCCGACAGTAGTTTTTAACGCCAAAAGAGTGTTTGCGCTGGTGCAAGCTGTTAGTAAATCTGGCCCTCAATAATTCTTTGAAAACTTTCACACGAGTTTTCAGGCAGTTTTACAGGTGGTAGTGTGTAGTTATGGTAGGTGTGTTGTGGGTTCCAGCCCCTCGGGGTCCCTCGAGGGTCCTCATACTCTGCTGAGAGCCAGCGGGCGTACGGGGTGTTCGCTGCCCCCCATAGAGGGTTTTCTCTGCAAAGTCAAAAAGTGTTGATAAAAGAAAACGCTTTCTGAGCTTAATGAAACTGATATATTTTGACATCCCATACGATGTGTGTGCACCTGTTGTTGCAGTGTCCTGTGATGGTACGGTAGCGTTTGGACAGACAGTCAGATTTACACACGGGTCTCAGCGTCTCTGTGGAACAGCCTGTAACCTGCAGTATGGTCTCCATGTCTTCTGCACTTAAGAGCTCTAAAATGCACACAACATATGCTGATATGAGCCTTCAAGATCATACGTTTACTTCTAATGTCCCATATGAGGCAAATGTGTGTGTACCGGTGAGGTCGGGTTTGTCCATGGAGTGTGTGTACACCATCTCTCGTATCAGCTCTACCGTGTTGTCGAGGAACTCAGCGGATCTGATGTGGGTTCTGGTTTTCGGTCCAGTTTGTTTGAACAAGGCCAACAGGTCATTGGGTCGGACAGAACCGTCTGATACAGACGCCTTCGCTCTGACAGAGATGAGAGAGCGGACACAAGCCATAGGATGGAAAATAAACATACTTTATGAGATTAAATCATTTTGTAGCTCTATACTCTCACTGTATGATAACTATCGACTCATTTGTGGCTAGTTTTATGTTTCCGTTTGGTCGACACAGAGCGATAACGTTTTCTTTCGGGGGGATTTTTTAAGTCTGTACATCTCACCTCTCATTGGTGTGAGCGTATGCAGCGTCTGTCAGCTCTCTGGCTCTGTGTAAAGCTTCCTGAATGAAACTAGATCCCAAATACACTGGGAAAACACCACAAAACATTTCAATGCAAAACCTGCCAATCAGCTTTGACAAAAACTGCAGAAATGGAAATAAAATGTCTGATTGTGAGCTTTATTTGTATTTGTCGGTCTTGAAGATGCAGCTGGTTGCATGAAGCAACAAACTTTACCCAGAAAAATACTAGACATAAAAAGTATAATTCAGTACCTGTTGCATTCTGGGAAGGAAAATGAGATGTGGATGATATCGGCAGACACAATATCACAAGCACAGATATTATCATGCATGAAAAAGATTCCTGCAATGAGAAAAATTTACATGAATATACAAATTTACAAAAAAAATAAATAAAATTGTGTAATAATTATACTATATATTATTTTGTACAATAGTTGCAATTAGTTTTTATATAATAAGCATATTATATATAATTATTACAAACACATGCAACTATTATACAAAATAATATAAATATTAAAATAATAATTAATAAAAAAAGACAAAACGTGGAAAATTTTTTATATATATATATATATATATATATATATATATATATATATATATATAATAGCACAAATATGCAACTATTGTACAAAATAATATTAATTTAAACATTAAAATAATATATTAGTGTACTTTTTAGTTGTACTTACCAAGCATGTCGAATCCATCTGTACGGTCTTGTATTCTCACTTTTGGTCTTGTAAAATATATAACATTTTGTTCTTGCTTCAAAACAAAACTATGAGTGGGCTTGTGTACAGAAGAGTAATAGTAATGTACAAAAATACAGTAAATAAATAGCAATGAATGCAGAAAAATAACGTGTTATAAACATGAAAAACAATTGTTTAAAAAGCCAGAGTATTTCTACATCACCATCTGAACAGTTTGATGATGCGTGACTGTTCAAATCAGTGTAATTACGTGTCTCAGAAGGTTTGTGTTGGGCGTATGTGAGGGGACTGACTTTTATACGCTGGCTTCAGTCTACAGGTATGTGCAGAATTCTGTTATCTGTGTGACTGGTGACAACAATTCAACATCAAACGATCCCGAACACACACAGAGCGAATGTCCTGCCCTAATAACCTCTTGATCCAAACCCATCATCCTCTATCTAATGGGGTTATCGACCCAATCACTCCTCAAGCAAGTCATATAGAGCCACAGCGGACTGTTTCGCCTTCTGAACATAACGTGAGCAGTGCTAAAGGTGTTGCTATGTGGTTTCTACACTCTTAAAAAAGGGGATTTTCGCAGTGATGCCCCAGAAGAACCATTTTTGGTTCCCCAAAGAAGCTTTCAGTGAACATTCTAAAACGAACCTTAGTGTGAAGAGCATTTTAAAAATTTTGTATTGTATGTAAAGATTCCATGGATGTTAAAAGTTCTTAATGGAACCATCAATGCCAATTAAGAACCTTTATTTTTAAGAGTGCAAAGTGTTCTAGGTGGTTTCTAGGGTGTTTTGAGTAATATTTTGGAGATATTTTGGTAATATTTGGAGATATTTTGGTATATCCATGGAACCATATATTCCAATAAAGAACCTTTATTTTTAAGAGTGCAAAGTGTTCTAGGTGGTTTCTAGGGTGTTTTGAGTAATATTTTGGAGATATTTTGGTAATATTTTGGAGATATCTTGGTAATATTTGGAGATATCTTGGTAATATTTGGAGATATTTCGGTATATCCATGGAACCATATATTCCAATAAAGAACCTTTATTTTTAAAAGTGCAAAGTGTTCTAGGTGTTTTTTTTTTTTTAGGGTGTTTTGAGTAATATTTTGGAGATATTTTGGTAATATTTTGGAGATATCTTGGTAATATTTGGAGATATCTCAGTAATATTTGGAGATATTTTGGTATATTCATATTCATGGAACCATATATTCCAATAAAGAACCTTTATTTTTAAAAGTGCAAAGTGTTCTAGGTGTTTTTTTTTTAGGGTGTTTTGAGTGTAATATTTTGGAGATATCTCGGAAATATTTGGAGATATTTTGGTATATCCATGGAACCATATATTCCAATAAAGAACCTTTATTTTTAAAAGTGCAAAGTGTTCTAGGTGTTTTTTTTTTTTAGGGTGTTTTGAGTAATATTTTGGAGATATTTTGGTAATATTTTGGAGATATCTTGGTAATATTTGGAGATATCTCAGTAATATTTGGAGATATTTTGGTATATTCATATTCATGGAACCATATATTCCAATAAAGAACCTTTATTTTTAAAAGTGCAAAGTGTTCTAGGTGTTTTTTTTTTTAGGGTGTTTTGAGTGTAATATTTTGGAGATATTTTAGTAATATTTGGAGATATCTTGGTAATATTTGGGGATATCTTGGTATATTCATGGAACCATATATTCCAATAAAGAACCTTTATTTTTAAGAGTGCAAAGTGTTCTAGGTGGTTTCTAGGGTGTTTTGGGTGTAATATTTTTGAGATATCTCGGTAATATTTGGAGATATTTTGGTATATTCATGGAACCTTATATTCCAATAAAGAACCTTTATTTTTAATAGTGTAACGTGTTCTAGGTGGTTTCTAGGGTGTTTTGAGTGTAATATTTTGGAGATATTTTGGTGATATCTTGGTATATTCATGGAACCATATGTTCCAATAAAGAACCTTTATTTTTAAGAGTGTAACGTGTTCTAGGTGGTTTCTAGGGTGTTTTGAGTATAATATTCTAGAGATATGGTTTGTCTCTTCTTGTAAGTGTGTGAGATATTTTTTGCCAGTTTTATGGTTCAGCAAATGAAAATGATGTATCTGATCACTTAGTAAAGTAACAGCACAGCTCTCCTAATTCATGTCTGAAGCACAAATGCTGCAGGATGTTTAATACTTTTGGTAATGGGTTTTTTGCCAATATTTCCCATAATGCCCCTTCTTTCTGCCCCATGACACTTCTGCTGGCACAGGTACGATCAGATAGAAGACACACCTGGAAAAGAGGTCAGTGGAGCAACAGAGAAAAACAGACAGTTCTGAAAGCCTGATAAGAGAAATTGGAAAGTGAGGAGAACAGAGTCGGGGATTTCAGATTGATGACATTAAAAGGCTGCTGTTCTCGCCAAACACGAGTTTGACACAGCACTCGGGACAACTTTACATGTCTGATTGGACCACGTGTGTCATCTACAGAGGAAACCAGTGCCATGCTGTTGTTTTTATAATGCAGCATGTCCATTTACAATCCAAATCTAGTGTCACTGTGAAAAAATAAACTTTAAATTCATTGCTAGTAGTCTCTCCATGCATTCAAATTATATTCATTTGCATGAAGAGTGAAAGAGAAACTGATTTGTGCATTTAAAGGAACACTTTCTACACAATTATAAATTAACATGACACTCGTATTTATTGTGCTTTTCTTTAAGAGCAGCCTGTTAAACCAGCTAAGCCACATGGCATTACAAAAACTTTTACTTCATACATTCACATTTATTTTATAATTATCTCTGTTAAAAGAACACAGCTTTGTTAGTTTTTCTTTGTTTGATAAGGCCCATGTTTGTTCTCAAATACTTGCAGATGAAAATTACAGTAATTACAAAATTACAATAAGTACATTAAGACAATTAAATAGATAAATATATTTTAGGATAGATTTATTTTCCATATATATATATATATATATATATATATATATTCCTTATATAAATATGGAAAATATTTATGTAGATCGTAAATAGAATCCACCAGAAGCATCCTTACATAAATGGTTGCATTCAATTCAATAGAATAAATTATGTACAACTGGATTATTGAATGATATTTCATTAAAAAGGCCCATTGTTAATACTGTCAACACCTTATTAAATAGCTAAATAGGAAACAGGAGACGAAATACTGTTTAGACCAAGTCATGTGACACCCACCCAGCACACTTCCACCATTTACGGCACAATACAGTCATAGTGCTGGTGTGAAAAAGCTACGAACCGGAATCTGTGTTAGATTGTGACTGGAATGCAAGTCAAAAAGTCCAGTGATCTGAGATCATCTGAAACAGTTACTACAGAGAGCACAGTGTGTCCATACTGAGAGCAGCGCAGGGTTCTGGAGAGATCAGGTGGACACAGGGTCTTAAGCGTGCTGAGACCACAGAAACCGGTCACAGCGCTCCAACATGGTCTGAATCAGTGCTCTAAAAGGACAGCGAGAGAAAATGCATGAAAACAAAAATGGTTAAATGTTCAGGATGGAATACAAGCATACTGTGAAGTACATACTATACTCGGCCTACTGTTTTCAAATGACATTCCTAATGGAATACTAACGTACAGCATACTGCACAATACAGTATATACTGTACGCTGCCTACTATATTTCAAAAAACATTTAGTTTGAAATGGAATATTAGCATGCTACGCAGTATAGACACTACACTGCCTACTATTTTCCTAAAACAATGTCTAAATTCAAAATAGCATACTACAATACCACTCTTACTATTTCTCCTATATCCTTATATGGCAGAAATACTAAGAGTAGTATGCTAGCATGCAATTCCAAATTCAGCCAATATGTTTGGAATGAAATTTTAGCATACTGCACAGTATATACTGCCTATTATTTTTCAAAAATGACATATTTATAATGGAATACTACCATTCTGCTTACTATATATTATACACTGCCTACTATTTTTAAAAAACAACTAGATCAGAAGGGTATATTAGCATACTGCTCAGTATACTATTTTCCAAAACAATGTTTAAATTAGAAATAGCATACTACTCGTATTATTTCTTACATATCTTTATCTAATGCTAGTATGTTACTCCGAATTTAACAAACATGTTCAGAATGGAACACTAGCATACTGCGCAGTATATACTGCACTATATACTGTTTTACATGCTCTCACCTTTGCCGCTTCTCAGCCATACGAAGCAGATCACAGACCAGCGTGGAGCGCGAACTGAGATCCACCTGTATCCCGTGCTCCTGGAGGGCCGTCAGGGCCCGGTCCGGCCCGAAGACTCTCACCAGGTGCAGGATGATGTTCTCTGGGCTGACCCGAATGCTCCAGTCATTCGAACTGTTTGATAGGTCAGAGGAACCGTCACTCGTGCCATTACTGTTAGTGTCATCTGAACAGGACCCGTTGGTGCTGCTGGGCAGAGTTATAGTGGGCGTCGCTTCATCGACTGAAGTGATTTGCTGTGCGAGCTGGAGTAGCAAAACCCACTCATCAAGAGACTGAGGAACAATACCTGCGGAAAGAGAAAAAGAGGTATTTTAGATATGGAATAAATTCCACAGAACTGATTCATGGGTTATTTATGTGTCAGACAGACGCTCTCTCCCTGTCTAGGCGGTTATTAGTTATATTGACAGTCTCTCTTTGTCTGTTTTGAGTATCTGTGATTGTTTTACCATCATCCTCCTCTAGTAGTGTCATGTCGTCCAGTCTGCAGATGGCGCTGAAAGCCTCTGCCCGCCGCTGCAGCTCTCTGCACAGGTACAGGTAACCCATCCAATACCTGAGAGACAAATAACACAGTCACAGTTTATACAACTAGCCATTCTGATTGAATTATATCCATTCTAATTCTACACTCACCCATGAGTTCTACACATCTCAAGCATCTTCTGTTTGGAGGTCAGATCAGCAGGCAGCCGGATCAGCAGAGACAGCAGACGCCCATAACCCCAGCTGAAGAAATGAGAGTGCCACCTACAGCACAGGAGACATTATAATCAGCAAAATAGCAAAATTTAAAGTAATTGATTTAAAGAAGAAAACAGGTTAACATATATAACTATATATATAACTAATATATATATAACTAATATATATATATATATATATATATATATATATATATATATTAAAGTATGTATACAATGATTTATTTAAATGTATACAATATATAAAACCAAATATATATGGGATAATATATAATACATACATACTTTAATATGTATATCCTGTATATTAAATTATGTATGCAATGCAATATATTTAAATATGTAGATATGTAAATACAATAAATACATTTTTCTAAAATAAATAAATTTTATAGACACAAATGATTCCTCAAATTTGCTTTTTTAAGAATATAGTTGCATAAAAATTGTTTTGTGTACCTGGGCTGTCCGTCAGGAGTGAGTGTGTCATCCCTTTGTGGGGCATCATGGGATAACGCCAGTTCCAGCCAATCCTGTCGCAGAGTTTCTGGCTGGAGAAGAGAGCCCAAGAAAGACAACCTGGTAGATGACAAAATAACTTAATAGGTTATTTTATGTTTATAAACAAGAATACAATCTCACAGTGTAAACATTACATTAACAATCATGATTATCACACATTGTAAAATACTTTATAATGTAACGCTGCCATACCGCTGCTGCTCGGCTCTTGACTGGACCAGATTGTCCAGATAAGGCAGGAAGTGGCTGGGTAAAGCCATAGCCATGATGTCAGAGGGGAGGATTGTGGGATAGAACTGTGGGTAGGCACGAACGGCCACCTCCCCGTGCTTCTCATAGAGTCTGCAGAGAGAAAGCAAACATTATATTCAATATAAATGATATATTCACACCTCTGCAGGTGACCATATTGATATGATATATAGATAGCATGTGTTGCTCTGAGCGATGTCAACTCACCTGTACAGGTGTGAGAGGAGCAGAGGTGTGTTCCAGGGCTGAAGTTCTCTCAGACTGCGCAGAGACTTCAGCAGGTCACCCTTCTGAATCACTTCCACCACCTTACTGGCCTGAGTGAACTCTACCACCCCCCCATAGAATGTTAATAGAATTAATATTAAGGCATGACATCCCAGATGAAAAAACGCTATAAAAAGCACGTTTATTATTACAAACTTACCCAGCATGCCAGCAATGTATGCCTTCAGCACCTCGCGGTGCTCTCTGTACCTCAGCATACACATCTTCCTCACTCTCTCCTGGTCCAACAGGAAGAAGTACCTCCTCAGGAACACACACACACTTTCAATCCCTCCTCTACCGGGACAGCCCATCTCCAGATAAAGACAGGCCAGCTGTGAGAGGTCAGCCTGGAGGTCAGGGGGCAGAGGTTTGGGGGAAAACAGCTGTATTAATTCGACATGGTTAGCAAGAGGCGGGAACGGCGCTCTGACTGGGGCGGTGGAACAAGGGATGCTCTCTCCAAGGTCCTCTTCTTCAGTGAGGGTTGCGGATTCATCCAGGTTAGTAGGGGGCGCTGTTAAGATCTCTGGCTGAACCACGACACAACAGGACATTGATGAAACAAGCTCTTCCTCCTCCAGGGTCTTCTCCTCTTGATTTGTTATTTCTCTAGGTACGGTGAGATCCTCCGGACCCAGAACCCTCTCCAGAACCGGAGCCCAGTCTTGGAGCACATCACTGAGACAGACGGGGTCCAGTAAAACCATGGGGTCCTGGATCTGAGAGCTACAACAGAACACATATCAACTCTAACAGCAGTTCAGTGTGCAGTTAACGCATCAGCAGCTACAGTGATTGGCTATTGGCATGAAGTATTCTGGAGTATGATATGCTACAATTTATCTAAAACTATTTATCTAAGAACTTGTGAAATGTTTATTGTAATTATTATAGATGCAATTATTCACATTAACTGAGAGACAATATATTGAATATGTTATTACAATTTAAAATAACTGTTTTCTATGTGAATATATGTTAAAATATAATTTATTCCTGTGATCAAAGCTGAATTTTCAGCATCATTACTCCAGTCTTCAGTGTCACATGATCCTTCAGAAATCATTCTAATATGCTGATTTGCTGAAACACATTATTATTATTATTATTATCATCAATGTTGAAAATAGTTGTGCTGCTTCATATTTTTCTGGAAACTGTGATGCATTTTTTCAGGATTCTTTCAAAAGAACAGCATTTATTTGAAATGGAAATCTTTAACAATATAATTCATCATTGCTGATCTCATTCCATCTCTCATTAATGTATCATATCTAAACATTCATTAGCTTATAGTTTAAGTAGGATAAACATCTTCCTGCCTGTATGCAGCAGTCAGAAGCAACTCACATGGCTTTCTTTGTGGCGGCCCTCAACTCCTGCAGCTCCGACTCCGAGCTGGACTGCTCAGCGGTCATTCTTATAGAGAGAGGCAATCAAAAACCACAATTCAAACAATATAAATATATAAAACCACCAATAGCAGCACTCATAACTCACTCATGCTCGCCTTCCTCTGGAAGAGGGGTCGCTGTGGCCGTGACCTCTCCTTGAACGCCCTCCCTGAGGTCAGGCCGAGGCCATAGGTCTGCGTTCATCTGAAGCGTGTTGATCTTCTCGGTCGTCTTTTTCACAAAGCTAGAGACACTGACATACACACATTCACAATTACAAAACGCTAAGATCATTACCAAGATCAGTGATGACAGTGCAAAACATAAGCAGTTGGATTTCTGCACACAGAAAAAAAACAAAGAGAAGGAGAAATAATTGTAAACTTGCCAATCATGAGCAACAGCGTAAAATGAGACAATGTTTCAAAGACATATGTGATAGCACGACAAAACAGGAAGTTACAGTTTTAAAAATAACCTGGGTATCAGCAGCTGCATTTTAATGAGCATTAGAGCTTCCTTGTGATCCAGCCAATCAGAGCAAAGCAGACTATGTCTGGTGTGAAATTTAAGAGGAAATGAAATTACAATGAAAAAAGGGGGATTTTATGTGGTCAGATGTCTAAATGTGTGTGTACCTGTCTCGAACAGCCTGCAGGGCGACTCGTGGAGGTTTTGAGCGGAAAGACAGAGGCAGAAACTGCAAGCCGAGGTCTGACCTGTCGCCCTCTCCACGCACAGACTGAGAGTCTTCAGGATAGCAAAAGGAGTTGAAATGAGAGAGAGATGAATGAAGAGAGAGAGAGAGAATAAAGTCAGAAGATGTGGAAAAAACTAAGTAAAAGCACAGATAAAGCAGATAATAACTGATTCATCACGACGAAGCATAATGATCAGATAAAAAGAAGAATCTAACATGTTCAAAACACCAGATAAATGATTAAACTGCTGCTTGCTGATGTTTTTAGTGTTTTTTTATTGCAAAATATTTGACATACAACACACTGACATACAAATACTACTAAAAAAACATTTAAAAATTCACAATATTCAAAGTGATAAACAATATTTTTTGTCATAAGTGTAAACTGCAATATTTGTCCGTCGCTTGGTTTTTATTTTGGTCGATAGCTCTGCATGCAGTTAAATCAAAATTGTTATTAAAGATCACACAAGTTCTGACTGGCTATGAGTTTGTTGCATCATGTAGATTTTTAGCATTCAGCGAGGATGTGAAAGTTGAAATTAAACATGTTCCTGGTGTTATTCTCCATGATTCATCCATGCATGTTACTCCAAATGGAAAATCAGAGTATGCTCTGGCTTTAAAATGGCTTTTCATTTTTGGCTGATGTCCCAAATCTTTTTATTTTATTTTCAGTAAATAAAATTAAGTCCCACTTTACATTTTTATTTCTGAAAAATGTCAAATGACAAAAAATGCACCGATATGAAAATTTTGGCCAATACCGATAACCGATAATTCTTCATATATGAAGGCCAATAACCAATATATTGGCTGATAAATCTAGATCCAAATTTTTATATTATTTTGGAGAGCCTGATTACAAAAACAAAAGTTTCATCATTAAAAGCCATGTCACAAGCACACAATTATAATGTTCTCATTATAATTTTATGTAGCCTATATGACAGATTTGTGCTGCACGTTGCACTTTTTGAAGTGATTTCACTATGAAAAATGTCAAATGACAAAAAATTAGGGATGTACCGATATGAAAATTTTGTCCAATACCGATAATCATAAAATTAAGTCCCATTTTACATTTTTATTTCTTGCTGAATATCCTTATTCTCTCTGAAATTTGTCAAATTACAAAAAAATCAGGGATGCGCCAATATGAACATTTTGGCCGATACCGATAACCATAAAATTAAGTCCCATTTTACATTTTTATTTCTTGTTGAATATCCTTATTCTCTCTGAAATATGTCAAATTATACAAAAATAGGGATGCACTGATATGAAAATTTTGGCCGATACCGATAATCATAAAGTTAGGTCCCACTTTACATTTTTATTTATGATATCAATCATATTTCAAGCAATTCAAAACCATCATGGTGAACAGTGCACATCTGAAGTGCCTCAGCTGAAGGAAATAATCCATTATTTATCGGCTTTGATATATCGGCCAAATTTTCTTATTGGGCCGATAATGATAACATTTAAAATGAACATATATCGGCCGATACCGATATGGTGGCCGATATATTGTGCATCCCTACTACAAATGGGTTGTTTTAAGATGTTACAGTTTCTCTATAGTTATACATGCTAAATAGTTATGTGTTGAAGAAAGTCCCTTTCTGGTCATTAGTGAAATGTGAGTATCAGGACAAGGAATTCCCACTGAGAGAGCCGAACTCTACTACATCCCTTTTAGGTTTGAAATCGATCTCTCTCTGTCTCACCATTGTCCACCTGCTCTTCCTCAGTAAAACTGAACTCCTTCAGCCGCTCCTCCTCAAGCATCGACTGGTTGGTGAGGGAGTTGGTGTCATCATCTGATTGGCTGCCTCTTCGGCTGATGACGCGGTAGATGCCACAGTCCAGAACATTAAAGCTCTCCTGCGCACAACAGGAAGAGTCATTTAGCATTTTTAAAATGTGTCTATACATATGTCTGTGTGTTTTCGCACTCACGTGTGAGGAAATGCTGCTCCTGCGGCTGCTGCAGGCAGAGTCCAGAGGCTCCAGTTTGCTGATCACTTCCTCCAGCTGACCAATCAGCTGCTGCTGGGAGGCGGAGTTTAGCTGAGACTTGAGCTGCTCCAGTCGATCAATGGGGAGGGACTTCCTGGCCTGAGGAGGAAATGCAAAAGAGGAATGGAGCACTAGGGAATATTTAACACACACTGAATAGTCTATACTACCTCTTATACCACAGTGTGTAGTATAAATGTGTGCTAAATGTGTTCTTGTTTGTGCGTACCTTGGATGTAATAATGGTGTGCTGAAACATGCAGCAGACGGTGGCGGCGAGCGTCCAGTTTTCCCTCTTCATCAGCCGCTCCACACAGCGCTCAGGTGACACCAGCAACAGGTGAGACAAACGTCCGTCACCATGGAGACAAAATAGCTCATTACGGAAAACTGAAATTTCCACCACATCTATAGAGGGAGGAAGATAGATATGGATTCAAGTGCTGTAAAATCATCAAAATGGTCATATAATGTTTTTTTAAAAATGTCAAATTAATTATTTTTTTTATTTTTATAAAAAAAAAAAAACATATTAAAAATAAAATTGTAAATGTAACAAAAAATAAATTACATTTTTAAAAATATATTGTTACAATTTTTAAATATATTTATTTGGTTGATTTTATATTATTAATATTTATTTATTGACATCATTATATAACTATGTTAATTTTATAATAAATGTTAAATTTATAATTAATATTTTTAGGAAGACAGATAAAGGTCCATGAGTTGTAATAACAAAAGAGGTCATACAATATATTTTTAAAAAATATGTCAAATTAATAATTTTTTTATTTTTATAAAGTTATATATATATAGTAAAAGATATTAAAAAAAAATAATACATATATAAAAAATAAAACTGTAAAAAATATATATAACAAAAGATATAACATAAAATATATTTTTTAAAAATATGTAAAATTAATTTTTTTATTTTTATAGAGTGTGTATATACTAATATATATATATATATATATAGTAAAAAATAGAAATAAATATATATAAAAAATAAAAATAAAAAATAAATGACATTAAAAAAATATATAAATAACAAAAATATATAACATAAGAGGTAATTCAATATATTTTTAAAAAATATGTAAAATTAATTCATATAATTTAAGTGTGTGTGTGTGTGTGTATATATATATATATATAGTAAAAAAAAAATACATATATAAAAAATAAAATTGTAAAAATAACAAAATATAAAATTACATTTTTAAAAAAAAAAATATTAAAAACATAAAAATATATATAACATGAAAGAGGTCATACAATTTTTTTTTTTTTTTTAAATATGTGAATAAGTATATTTTGGAGTGAATATACTTTTGTGCATGTGTCACTTTCATGACCTCTCACCTTTGACCTCTGTCCACAGCAGAACCTGACCGCTGTGGGGGGTGAAGATGTAGATGGCCGAATCCGTCCAGGTGAGCAGATTTTGATCACTATAAAACACACACAATTCTCAAGTCAAATATTAACGGCAAAACCCTTTCTAACCTGAGACGTTATCTTCATAGTCATAATACACACAGCAGATATGAAATACTTTACTAAAGAAGTCATGTGTTATTATAATACAGGAACCGGTTACCCAAACTGAAGGAGTCTTGGGAAAGCCAGAGACTGTGGATTCGTCTGTGCGGGATTGAAATGTGGCTCATTCCTGAACACAAGATGTGTAAAAATACACAACAAAAATGTAAAGAGAGAAAAAGAATGGAGAGGGCCAAAATGACAAACCCTAATGATGTCACAAGTAAGTGTTAAACACACAAACACACACTTGTAAGAGACGAGGGGCAGCGGTGGGCAGGCCAGCGGCTGTTTGAACTGGTGTGTGCTCAGGACGTCTCCACTGAAACTGGCCTCCCATATGCGGGAGCCGGGCCGGGCGCAGTACAGCAGCGGAGGAGGACCGCCTGTCTGACCCCGCTGACCTGCCGGACCCTGCTGGAGAAAACACGCCCCAAACTCTCCGTCTCGCTCTTTACTACCCACACGCCAGAACTTCTCCCTAAGAGAAAGAGAGACAGGAAGAGACTGAATTTATTTCTTAAAAGTATGGGTAAACTTGAGTTTTCTTCCGGGAATGAACACGTCACAATATTCCTCATTTAAATAATTCCCAGAACATACGCAGAATAAAGGGGCGGGGCCTGGTTGAGTTAGACAGTAGTGTGTTGAAACTGGAGGTTATGGTAAGGGGCGGGACATTTCCCAAACACGCTCGAAGCGCTTGACCAATCACAACACACTGGTTCAGCCAACCAATCAGAGCACATTGTGCTTTTCAGAAGGAGGGACTTAATAGAGACAGGAACTAAACAGAGCGTTACTGACAGATGGGGAAGAGAGGAGCTGCAACAATGGAGAATATGAGGAAAATAATGAACATGCAAGCATGAAAACCCAAAAACAAATCAAGACTTTGAAAAAGGGCACAATAGGTCCTCTTTAATATGAAAAGTTTTCAGATGTACTGTGTTTTTTTACGTTTAATAAACATTTTAATCTAAGTTATGGTCTGAGGACATGGGGGGAAATGTGATATCAATGTATGATATGATCAATTTGATCAAATAAAGAGGCCAATCCAAATGAAATGGTAAATTTGTGTATTCAAAGTGAACAAATTGTTTTTTAAACTAACTGCAGGTAAAGGGACATGTGCTGTCCCATGTTTCCTGCCAACACACACACACCTCTCTGTGTCACACAGGTAGCAGCGGCTGAGAGACGAGACCACCAGGTGTCCGTCCGTGTACCCCAGCTGAACGACACGTGAATCCACTGTGGTGATGGTTTGAACTGGGAAGATCACAAACGCAGAGCCCTGTTTGGAAGCCACAAACAAACACAGACAGAAACAAACAAGCATAGATTTAAAAACACTATTATTTCAATAAAATACACTACCGTTCAGAAGTTTGGGATCAGTATGAACATGTAAACAAGTTTTAGCCGTGTTTCCACCACAGGAACTTTCTCCGGGAACTAGGGATTTTGGGGTGTGTTTCGACCGCAGGAACCAGGGTCTAAATGAAGTTCCGGGTAAAAATTCCCCCTCAGAAAGTCCCTGCTCACGAGGTATTTTTTTTTTCAAAGTTCAGGAACTTTCAGGGGTGGGACTTGGGCGCTGAACATGCTGATTGGTTGAGTTCACGCAGCATTTTGATTAGTTGACTCTACGCAGCATTTTATTTCAACCACCATTTTTAAAAGTCTGCTGCCGTGTGTGCAGTAAGAGTTGTTTGCTATTCGAATCAACAATATAGTTTAAAAAATATGACTGATGGACCGACGACGAGGTTCAGGCTTTATTAGGCTTATATGTGGAGGACGAAATCCAGCGGGAACTGGAAAGTCATGCGCAAACCTACATCACCGGACTAATTTGCCTCATCTTCACGGTACTTTAGACTGCGATGGAAACGCAGACAGCAACAGGTCTGGGGGAAAAAAGTTCATGGGAAAAATTGTTCTGCGTAATTTCGGTGGAAACGCGGCTTTTCTTATACCTTCCCGAGTTTAGACGACCCAGCCCGGACGCAGGACACTTTTCCACCGACATCTCCAGCAAACACTCGGTGGGCCGCGGTATCCCAGCACAGAGATGTTACCGTCTGTCCGCGGTGCTCCCAGGACACAGAGACGCGCTCAGGTCGGCCACGCCGCTCCAAATGCAGCTCCCACACCACCACCATACCCTGACTAGGGTACACACACAACAAAAGCGTCCAGATTGGCAACCACAAACACCAGGAGCACATACAAATGCAGATGGGGCGAACATGATTACCTTGTTGCAACAGTGATAAAGTCCTCATCATGGGGACAGCATGAGACCTGCGTGATTGAGCCTTCCTAAATAAAGATAAAGAAGAAACACGGTGGTGAACACTTTCATTTTCAATCAGAAAGTTTTATGGCAGATATTATTAATATATACCTTTTAGGGGTGGTTGATTATGATTTCACTTTTTTAACTTTAGTTAGTGTGTAATGTTGCTGTTTGAGCATAAACAACATCTGCAAAGTTACGACAGTCAAAGTTCAATGCAAAGGGAGATATTTTCTTTTATAGAAATCACTACAACAAACGGTTGGTAGGGACTACAACAAGCTTCTTCCTGAGTTGGTGACATCACTAACCCTAAAATTTACATAAACCCCGCCCCCGAGAACACGCAACAAAGGGGGTGAGGCCATGTTGGGCTGCTTTAGAGAAGAGGAAGAGTTGTTGTAGTAGAGTGTTGTTGACATGCCGTCATTTTACGCCGGACTGCTTCAGAAACGAGGGTCAATTCAACGCTGGATTTGCACAAAAGATTAACATGACGGCACATGCTAGTCGATGAGTTGAATCAACTCCACAGCAACTACATAAATTTATCTACTAACCATTCAGAAACGTCCAGTTTCATTCTAAAAGTTGTAACTTCTTCCTGAGTCTCTCCATCAGTGTCCGACTCCGGTTTGAACAATGTAAGGCTGAACACCGTTACTGACAATCCTCATTTTGGCTGCGTGAGATTCTCCAGCTTTGTTGTTGTTGAGCAACCGAAGCGCGAGCTGTTAAAGCTCCGCCCTCTTCTGGAAAGGGGGCCGGGAGCAGCAGCTCATTTGCATTTAAAGGGACACACACAAAAACGTTGTGTTTTTGCTCACACCCAAATAGGGACAAATTTGACAAGCTATAATAAATGATCTGTGGGGTATTTTGAGCTGAAACTTCACAGAAACATTCTGAGGACACCAGAGACTTACATTACATCTTGTGAAAGGGACATAATAGGTCCCCTTTAAGAGAGAGCTTCTCTATGTGATGTATAAAAGCAATCAGCAGGACTACATTCTGTCCCTATTTTCACACTTCCTGCTTTCTTGCTACTTAGCAACCTTGAAAAACACTTTTCGTGGGTCGAAGCAGAGGATGATGTGCTCTGAGCCATGACGTAAGTGAAAGATGATACCAATATAGTCCACAATAAATCATGCATCACTACTCCGTATGACAGTGTGATCAATAACTACTTCACAGTGAAATATCATGAAATACTATTGCAAAGTGCACACACACAGATGCAAATACATTCATATCTAATTGATAACATTGGACAATAGTATTTCAACACTGTTGATCACAAACTGTGTTAAAGGGGAACTGGTGAAATGGGTTGGTTGTGTTTACTTTGTGCGTGAGGATGAGTTTCTGCTTCCAGCCATCTCTCTGAATGAGGTGAAGCCCTCCGGCAGACGTGCCCAGAGCCAGCCACTTCCTGGACACAGAGAGACATGTGCACTGCGGGACACACAGACAGAGAAAGAAAGATATTAAGAGTGAATATCACAAAATGTCCAGGTCATATTTCGTACTGAATTTAGAAAGAAAGAAATGTAACATTATTGTTTGCTTAAAGAAAATGGCTATATATACGTATATATATTAGTGCTGTCAAGCGATTAATCGCATCCAAAATAAAAGTTTGTTTACATAATATATGTGTATGTACTGTGTATATTTATTATGTATATATATATATATATATATATATAAATACATACACATGTGTGTATTTAATAAATTATATATATATATATATATATATATACACACACACACACGTATACATGTAAATATTTCTTAAATATATACGCATGTATATATATGTATACGTATATATATATATGTGTATTTTAAATACACACAGTACACACATAATGTAAACACAAACTTTTATTTTAGACACGATTAATCGCGATTAATCATTTGACAATTTTTTTATCTCATAATTACATCTTTATGTCATAATTTCATATTTTTATGTCATAATTGAGATTTATCTCATAATTTCAACTTTTGTCATAATCATGATTTTTATCTCATAGTCTTGAGTCGACTTATGGTTTTGATTAATTTGAATAATTTTGACTTTGTCTTAGAATTATGACTTTTGATAATTATCCATATTTTGGAAAAATCCATAAAAAAAAATAATAATACAAAAAATATATATATATATAAATAAATATAAATTGTGATATTTATATATATATATATATATATATATAAAAATATCTAAAATTAGCTATTTTTTAGGATTCTTTGCTTCACGATCACATTTGATCAATTTAATTCGTTTTTGCTGAATAAAAGTATTAATTTCTTTATTTAATTACATTTTAATTTAATTTAATACTGTGATGTCACAATGCAAACAAATTTAATTGTAATGTTCTTAATGAAAAATATATTTTCTTTTTTTTTTCCTTTTGGTTTTGGGGTGACACATGACCCGAACATGTTTTGTTTGATTCATCTCTCTCTAGAACAGAATCTGTAAGATATTTAATGAAGCTCCCTTAAAAGTAAACACCACAAACCGGAATTCAGGTCAGTTTGGATAACGGTTGCCATAAAAGCTGTCGCAATAAAATCTTTTACTCTTTCACAATAGTTGTGGTAGTTCAGTAGGTAAGTGTGTGGGTTACTTTGATACGTCCCGAGTCCAGTCGCAGGGCGGAAAGGAGGGGGTCCAGACAGTCAAACTCTGCTAGGACATGAGTGCAGGACTCCACAGGAACCACAGGAATCATCCTGCACCGGCCTGAGACGAAACAACAAAAACATTGGCTTTTTTAGTGGGAATCAGCATGTTCATCTAACTAGAATTTGGTGTATTTCATAGATTCATTTTTTGGCATCGTAGGTGCTTTCCAAACAGTGACTTTGGCCAGATTATGTATTCATGACATGTTTGAACAAGCAACCAATCACAAAAATACATGCAAACATTCAGCTAATTGTGACCAGGTACACAAACACTCAAACAGGTGATTCAAGCGCAGCACTTTTGATCATCATAAGCGCATTCTGAGTCTGATGATGCCCAAAAATGTGGCCTCAATAGTGAGCTCACTAGGTTTTGAGACACAGCCCTCCTCAGTGTCATATGATTCCAGAGAAATCCAATTGAAAAAGCATGACTACCTTGCATCTCTCCTCCTTTAGTGATTTTCCAAACAAAAATAGTTCCATTGAAGGACAATATATTCAACATAAAACATATTACTGTATAAACTAGGGCTATACAATATAAAACAATGCCTAAACTAATCAAATATACAACAAAAACCCATTTCTCATTAATATATAATCTATTTTGGGAACTTTTATTTGCTTTATTTGTTTTTCACACATCTGACAGTCAGCAGAAAAGACAAAACGCTTACTATCTCAAACGTATACACACATTTTACCACTTCCGTTTCGTTTTAAACACATATTCACAAGAGTTAATTTTATAAAACACTTTATGTCGAAGTTTGAAGTTATTAATCAAAACTGACGCGTTAGCCGATTAGCATGACGGTCAATCACGAGATCTGAGTTTAAAACTCGCCAAAACTGTATAAAACATCGAATAAACCTATTTTTGTTTGAGTTTTTGATCATGTTGTGTCTTTAAAAAACAGTTTAATTAAGGTCAAAGTTGATCCTGGCATGGAAATTTAGGTACTTTCACAACTAACGTTTTAGTTTCTACTTCTCCTCTTCATTCTTTCCTTAAATCCTTAGTTATATAATTTAAACGCTTAAATCCACGTTATTTATTTATTTATGTTATTATTAATAAATAAATTAAACTTATTTGAGTTGGTAAATAGCTCAAGCATTTCAATAAAGTATTTAACACAAATGAACATGTATAAAATCGTGTTTTACCTCCTCCTGAGCTCCAGACGCATTTAAATCTGCGAAACCTCCAGAAATGTAGTAAAAACGAATCATTTAGTCCGTAAAGTGAAGCTCGTGTGTGTGTTTGTGCCTCTATAATTCCTGCAGTGTTTGACAGCTGACTGAAAAATGACCGGCGCTACTTCTCCATAGCGCCCCACTCACTGTGACGCGTAGTGATTTACACTCGCGCGGGGAACTATTTCTGGCGCCTTTGGACATTACTTACAATCAAATACTTGGGGAAGTTTACTTACTCAAAGAAAAACTAAATCAACCTTCTAATCATGCATACAAAACTTTCAAGTATTATTTAAACATATATCCCTTTCAAACAAATGATTTTCACAGACGCGTAGGTGTTCCAGCAGTAGTTTGGGGTACATTGGTCCATTAAAAGCTCTGGTTGGTATTGATTGATATTTGAGACGCCCAAGAGAATAAAGCCTGCTCCATCAGCAAGCAAAAATAGCCAAGACTCGACCCTCAAACATCTTACGACCTTGTAGTTAATGTGTTTACGCACCATATTCGGATATAGATATATTAATTTTATTATATGATGATAGCCATCACTAAATGCAAGCACAGAATGACTAAACTGAACTGTATGGTTGATCTTGAGAAGTTAATATAACCTATTGATCACGGCATACAGTCTGAGACCAACACAAACGAGGTAATGGGTTTACATTTGATTAGTGACCTACTGTAGAAATGGTGCAGAATCTTATTAAATATTCATTTTTAATTGCACAAAATCTCAAAAAGGTTGGTTTGAGCAAACATTATTCATTATAGACTATGTCTGAAAGAAGCAATTTACATATATGTCTTGGTCTAACAAAGGGGTTTTTAGAGAAGTAGAAGTTTTTGAGAAAAACGGTGCAAAATGCAATTCCCGTCACTGAAAACATTTAAAATACAGTGCTTCCTCTTCAGGGTTTTTGTGGTGTAATATAACAGCCTCCTCGCTGCATGTGCTCTTGGGTAACTGAGTACTTTCAGGAAGCTCTTTTTAAAGAAACACACCAGTTTAACAGTTTAAATCTTGACTTTATTTGAAATAACATCCACAACTCAGTGCAGCTAGAGAAGACACATTATGAAGCAGTGCGGATGAGCGTGTACACGTGTTTGTGGAACACAGATCAGTAAATGCACTACATAGAAATTATTATCATTATTTTTACAGTATTGCTATATCCCCTTCCCTGTGGCGTGTCTTGAGCAACTGATTCCTAATCAGCCTCAAGTCTCGGGAGATTCGAACTGGATTGCAATATCCGATTTGTAAAGAGTCCTCCTTATCAGTGACTTAAAAGCTTTTCCCTCAAACAGAGTCCTTTGCATTAAACGTTATAAGTTCCTGAGATCTTTCCACGGTATTATTGAGCCAAGTTTGGTCTTTGTAGAAATACAACACTGTTAAAATTTCACATCTTACCTAGGAAATGAAATTATCCACTGAAAAAAAAAAAAAAAAATGGGAAAGGCAAAAAAAACCGGAACGGAACGAAATGAACAAAGTAAAGAGAGAGGTAAATAATTACAGTTATTTGTGACTGGCGTAGCCCATCTCCAAGTGGACCAATAAGATGACAGAATTTGCTCTCTTCAAGCCCCTCCCCCAGGCAGACGTGCTCACTAGCACCTCCAGCTCTGATTGGCTGGAAAATCCACCCATCAGGCCCCAGTCGGCCCAAGCTGGGAGAGTGTGTCTTTGTTTGTTCCTCTCCCTTTTCTTTAAATTCACTCAAGAGTCTTTTCTATGTTTCATCTTCTTCCTCACAGTCTCCTCAGGTTTTTCTCATCATTCGGCGCGTTTGCCAGGCTTGGAACTTGTTGTACGCAGCCTGAAGCATTTCCTCCAGGTGGCCCGTTAGCTTTTGCAATCAGAAAACACAGGAAATTATTATGTAGTTCCACTGTAAGTGCATCAGAAAATTGATAAATGTCCTTGTAAACTTTCACATAATATGAAGAAAATATCAAAAAAAGACTGTTTATATATGGAAAAATCCAAATACAGGAATCACCCTGGAAATTATAGACACTATAAACCTCAAATAACACATTTTAGCACGGAAGAATTAAAATATGTTGTTTAACAAAAGTATATGTTGCACAATTAAACCCTCTAAAATATCTTGCCACATAGACTGCTTTACTGTAACTTATTTTGAATCATAAACTCTTTAACCCTCTGGGACAGTAGGCGTAATTCTTTGTTTTAATGAAAGGAATGTACTATATTTTGTTTAAATAATATTTGTTCTTTAATACAGACATAATTACTTTTATTATAAATTATAATTATATAATATATATATATAATAATTTTATTATACATTTACATTTTTTTGTTCTTATAATGAATAAATAATGCATCTAACAGTGCAGTAAGTGGAAATAATATATTAAATTATAAAAAAATATATTAAATAAAAAATAAATATTATAAAAACAAAATTTCTCAGACATAGTTGCTTTTATTAGGTTTTGCATTTGGATATAGTTAGATTTTTTTATAATGAATAAATAATACATCTAAAAGTATAGTGAGTGGAAATAATATATTAAATTATAAAAAAATATAATAATATATTAAATTATAAAAATATATTAAATAAAAAATAATAAAAATAAAAAAATATAAAAACTATTTTTTTTCTCAGACAATTGCTTTTATTAGATTTTGCATTTTGATATATTTAGATTTTTGTTTTTATTTTTTATAATGAATAAATAATACATCTAACAGTACAGTGAGTGGAAATAATATATTAAATTATAAAAAATAATATATAAAATTATAAAAAAAATATATTAAATAAAAAATAAATATTAAAAATAAAAAATAAATATTATAAAAAATATTTTTTTCTCAGAAATAATTACTTTTATTAGGTTTTGCATTTTGATATATTTAGATTTTTGTTTTTGTTTTTATAATGAATAATAATACTACTGTGAGTGGAAATAATAATATATTAATTTATAAATAATAATATATTAAATCAAAATATATTATATTAAATAAAAAATATTAAAAAAAAAAAATATTATAAAAAATATTTTTTTCTCAGACAATTACTTTTATAAGGTTTTGCATTTGGATATATTTAGATTTTTTTTATAATGAATAAATAATACATCTAACAGTACAGCGAGTGGAAATAATATATTAAATTATAAAAAAAAATATATTAAATTATAAAAAAAAAAATATATTAAATAAAAAAATAAATATTAAATAAAAAATAAAAAATTAAAAAAATATTTTTTTTTTCCTCAGACATAATTACTTTTGTTAGGTTTTGCATTTGGATATATGTAGATTTTTTTTATAATGAATAAATAATACATCTAACTGTACAGTGAGTGTAAAAACAAATAATATAACATAATAGAAACTAAAAAAAGTTCAAATAATATTTTACACACATTCATAATATAACTTTTTCCACTATATAAATTGAGTCTATATGCATGAAAATATATAGCTGGGTTTTAAAATTTCACATTCATTTCCTAAGACGGTTTTTGACCACAATGATAACAAGTGTGACCATTTAGCATTTTCTAATCGTGTCCACATTTTTTGTGTATCTCAAGATTTCATACCATTCCAAAGACGTAAAAAAAATTAAAATTTCAAAATGACTGAAAAGCACAAGAGGGTTAAACAGCACTCTATCCTGAACCAGTTTTTCCACACAATTCTGGAAATGATCAATTCTGACGAGCATTTTAATTATTCATGTGTACTCTAAGCAGTATTCAGAGAGCCCATCAGAGTAAATGGAGGGGGTGTGGTCAGGGGCGTGGCCTTACGTTAGTGCTCAAATACTGCCGTTGGATCTTCTCTTGAAAGGGGCGAAGCTTCGTCAACTGGAATCTCTCCAGGTTAGATTTCATCTTTATCACCTGTATGCAGGAGGGACGGACAGATAAAACAAATCATGTTGCAACAAAACTATACAAGTATATAAATATACTACTTGGAAATATTTTAATTTGAAGTAATTGCAGGTGCACTTCTTGACCTTCTCCTCCAGGAAAGGAGTGCTGACGGGGAAACAGGACCAGAAGTGTCGGAGCAGCTCTCCGGCGGCTGTGTACAAGTGCTTCAGCTCGCTCTGAACATCAGTGGGCACTAATTCTATATAAATAACACAAAGAAAGAATAGATGTAAATGTAAATAGATGTAAAATGCCTGGTTTAAAGTTCTTGCAATAGCAGAGTGCATTAAAGTCTCAGCTGAGGGTACATTTGATTTTATTATAATGTGATGAATAGACAGTCTGAGGTCAAACACTGACGGTTGATGGTCTGTTGGCCTCCGCCCTGCATCAGAACCCCTCCAGGTGACAGCGCTGTGATGGCGGAGCTAGCCACACTGCTCGACATCACCTGAAACAGGGCAGAAAATAACACACAGACTAGAATACAAGTTTCAAACTTTTACCCACAGATCCACATCAAGCTCTCACTGGTGTACCTGCGTCAGGCGGGGTTTATAGTTCCTCATCTCGTGCTGGATAATGCTGATGGAGTTGATGATGTCCTGACTGGTGGTGTAATGCTGCGACTGCAGAGGAATCGGGCCGTGGGAATATCTTACAGAAACAGAAACAAATGAACAAATACTTAATATGAAGATCTGTAGATTATACAAACATCTACACTGTGTCTGGCAGAAACAGAATCAAGGCGCTGGTGTTTACCTGTCTGATTTCTTCAGGTTCAGAGCGATGGTCTTACGCCCAGAGTCACCCTGAAGGTCATCATATTCTATGGCTTCCTGTAATTTCACCTGAAGAGCCACAAAACAACATGAGAATCTGGTTTTATTCACATTAAAAAAGAAAGAAAGAAAAAAACAGTTAGACTAATATGTCCTTATTATATTTATACATATTATATATATATATATATTTTTATGGATTGTTCCAAAACATGGATAATTATCAAAAGTCATAATTGTAAGACAAAAAGTCAAAATTATGGCATAAAAGTCAGGGGTCAAAACCATAAGTCGACTCAAGACTAGGAAATAAAAGTTGAAATTATGAGATTAAAAACTCAATTATGACATAAAAAGATGAAATTATGACAAAAGGATGGAATTGAGAGATTAAAAAAACCCTCATAATTATGAGAAAGTAATAATTATGACAAAAACTTATGCAGAAATTATGACTTATCTCATAAATTAAAATGTGTGTGTGTATATGGTTTAATTTTTATTTTAAATTGATTGTTCGAAAATATGAAAGAAAAAAAGTCAAAATTATTCAAATTAATTGAAACCGTAAGTCGACTTGAGACTATGAGATAAAAATGATTATGACAAAAACTGAAATTATGAGATAAACTCAATTATGACATAAAAATATGAAATTATGACAAAAGGACGGAATTATGAGATTTAAAACTCATAATTATGAGAAATAAATAATTTTGACAAAAAGTTGAAACTTTGACAAAAAGTCATAATTATGACAAAAAATGTATGTAGAAATTATGACTTATCTCATAATTTAAAATGTGTGTGTATATATATATATAAGGTTTAATTTTTATTTTAAATGGATTGTTCGAAAATATGAATAATTATCAAAAGTCATAATTGTAAGACAAAAAGTCAAAAATTATGGCATAAAAGTCAGGGGTCGAAACCATAAGTCGACTCGAGACTATGAGATAAAAATCATAATTATGACAAAAGTTGAAATTATGAGATAAACACGATTATGACAAAAGTTGAAATTATGAGATAAACACGATTATGACAAAAAGATGAAATCATGACAAAAGGATGGAATTATAAAATAAAAAAACAAAGTTGAAACTTTGACAAAAAAGTAAAATTATGACAAAAACTTGCGTAGAAATTATGACTTATCTCATAATTATGATTTACCTAAGCATGATTTCAAAATATGGATAATCGTTAAATTTAAAATTTAATGTAAAATGTACTTATTACTCATAATTTTATTTATAAAGCTTGAGTGATTTTGCTACATCTAGAGGGGTCTGCTTTGTGTCGTGTCTAACAACATTCATGAACCCTGGTAACATCATTGGAGTGGTGTTTCACCTTTTTGAGTGGCGGCTGGAAGAAATCTGAATCTCTGGAGTTCCCATCAGTGCTGCTGGTCTCACTGGCTTGATCACTGGGAGCGTCCCTATACAACACACACACAGAATATTAAATCTGTGACGCACGCAAACACAAACACCCACACTCCACTGTTGAGACGCTTACGCTTTGCGCAGGCCGGCCGCCAGCACCATGGCACTGTGGTGGTTGAAGCGTTTGATTATGGCAGAGTTGCTGTTCTCTCGCAGTGATTTGTTTGAGGGGTTTGATGTAGTGGGAACCATAGCTGTGCCGTAACCCTTCAGAGACACACAGAGACATCCGGTTTCACCAAACAATCCTACATGCAGAGGAACTGTCATTTAAAGTCTAACACCACTCACCTCATCTAATGTCTTATCCTCGAGTGAAAGCAGATCCACCATGGGATTCTTCACTCCTTGGTTCACCATAGATTTCTGGCCTGGAAAATGTGAATAAACAAACTCCATGAGATCCCTTCAGAGTATATAAGATCTCAAAACTATATCAAGACTTCATAGGTGTAGTACCCTTCTCGTCCTGTTTGGCACACTCTGAGAAGATGTCCTGCTGGCCCGCGTTGATCCGATCCCTGTGGAAGTAATGAGACTGAAAGAACCGCGTCCAGAACTCTTTCTCCGTCATGTTGTGAGGAACGTTCTCAGCGTATTTCTGCTTGACTGCAATCAAAGACAGAAAAGGGTCATATTCAACACTTTTATAGCATTTTATTTGTCCCTAAAGTCTCAGTGTTTCTAGCACAAAACAGTCATGAATTCTAAATCGTTCACTACTTTTCTGAGACCCAAAACAGGCTACTAAACCTTTAAGACTACTGTAAGTAAAAGACATTTGTCATGACTGATTCGACCATCTTTTTGTCAAATTCTAACATTATTACATGTATGTGTCGAAAAAAAAAAAAAAAAAAAAACTGTCATAATTATGACATTTTATGTAGAAATTATGACTTTTATCTCATAATTATGATTTACTTAAGCATGTTTTTTTCTTATGTGGTGGAAATGAGGAAATTATGACAAAAAGACGGAATTATGAGGAAAAAGTCAATTATGACAATATGAGAAAGTAGTAATTATGACATAAAAAGCTTGGACAAAAAGACAGAATTATGACAAATTCTACGTAGAAATTATGACTTTTTTCCGCATAATTATGATTTACTTAAGCATGATTTTTTTTCTTATGTGGTGGAAATGAGGAAATTATGACAAAAAGATGGAATTATAAGGAAAAAGTCAATTATAAGAATATGAGAAAGTAATAATTACAACATAGAAAGTTGAAACTGACAAAAAGCCATAATTATGACAAATAAACTGTCATGACAAATTTTATGTAGAAATGATGACTTATCTCATAATTATGAGATTAAGATAAGCATGAAAATGAGGAAATTATGACAAAAAGATGGAATTATGAGGAAAAAGTCAATTATGAGAATATGAGAGAGTAATAATTATGACATAAAAAGCTTGGACAAGAAGCCATAATTATGACAAACTTTCAATTCAATAACTAAAGGTATCAATAAAAAGCATTATGTAGTTTTATGCTTATTAAAGAATCCCACTGTTAGCTGTAGCAAAACATACTGGGATAAATTGTGAGTTTATTAGTTTATAAATGAGTTGTGTTCTAAATCAGTCACTTATGAGGATCCATATGAGTTAGGATGCCGCCTTAGAAGAAAGCTACCTATGTACGCAGTAGACAGCCAGGCAGCTCACTAGGGTTTGAAACAGACACATCGTTTGCAATGACTATAGAGTATTTGAGTAAGATCTTAATGACATATCTCACCTGTAGGGTAAGTTCTGAAGATCGACTCGATGATGTCAGAGGTCAGATTGTACCGCAGGCCGTTGCAGCCGTCTGTCTGTGGTCTGATGTCAGCCTGTAAACATGATCATGAGGTGAATTTACATTCTAAATGCTCCGGCCCTACATTTTTTCTCATTCCAGAAGCCATTTCCCTCGGATATACGTCGCAATAAGGGAAGAAAAGACTATCGCAAATTCCGTTTCATGCCGACTTAAAACTGTTAGTCTTGTGATACATTTAAACTCACCAGGAAGGCAGCAGAGATGCCCACTTCCTGTTTGTTGTTGTTGGCGAGGGAGTGCTCCACAGAATTCAGGCTCAGCCGATTGGCCCAGAACTCCTCAGCGCTGATCACCTGACTCACCACTAAGTCCTTATAGAGCTGGAACAGAACAGGGTCTTCCTGCAACATCCTGAAACATAAAGCATCAGCTGGAGGTCAACCAATGGCCAGTGCCGATCCCATTAAAGACAGGTTAGTTCACCCAAAAATGAAAATTATCCCATGATTTACTCACCCTCAAGCCATCCTAGGTGTATATGACTATCTTCTTTCAGACGAACACAATCAGAGTTATATTTAAAAATATCCTGGCTCCTCCAAGCTTTATAATGGGAGTGAATGGGGGGAGAGATTTTGAAGGCCTTTGAAGGCCTTCGTAAAAGTAATCCATACGGCTCCAGGGGGTTAATAAAGGCCTTCTGAAGAGAAAAATTTTCATATTTATAACTTTATAGACTATATCACTAGCTTCCGGTAACATCCATCTGCACGTTCACGAGAGAGTCGAGTTCCGGCTTATGACGTAGAAGCGTAAGCTTCGGTGAAAGTAGACGCCTCTTGTGGTTCAAACAAATAGGGCTGTGCAACAAACTCAAGCTCCTCCCACATTTCTCTTTAAAAATTCCCGTTTTAGACTTCTAATTCATGACTGGTGTTTTGTTTTGCTCTATCCTCTGCGCTTCCACATTCGTCAATACGTCATGCGTCAGGTCAGGTCGCCAGAGTCTACTCATGTACGGAAGCCAGTGATTCTAGTGATTCTATAATAAAGTTATAAATATGGATATTTTTCTTACAAAAACCTTTATTAACCCCCTGGAGCCATATGAATTACTTTTATGATGGATGGATGCACTTTTTTTGGGCTTCAAAATCTCAGGTACCAGTCAATCCCATTATAATGCCCCTTTGACAAGATGTAATATAAGTCTCTGGTGTCCCCAGAATGTGTCTGTGAAGTTTCAGCTCAAAATACCCCACAGATCATTTATTATAGCTTGTCAAATTTGCCCCTATTTGGGTGTGAGCAAAAACACACTGTTTTTGTGTGTGTCCCTTTAAATGCAAATGAGCTGCTGCTCCCGGCCCCCTTTCCAGAAGGGGGCAGAGCTTTAACAGCTTACGCTTCAGTTGCTCAACAACAACAAAGCTGGACAATCTCACGCAGCCAAAATGAGGATTGTCAGTAACAGTGTTCAGCCTTACATTGTTCAAACCGGAGTCGGACACTGATGGAGAGACTCAGGAAGAAGTTACAACTTTTAGAATGAAACTGGACGTTTCTGAATGGTTAGTGGATAAATTTATGTAGTTTCTGTGGAGTTGATTCAACTCATCGACTAGCATGTGCCGTCATGTTAATCTTTTGTGCAAATGCAGTGTTGAATTGACCCTCGTTTTGGGGTTTGTGATGTCACTAACCCAGGAAGAAGCTCGTTGTAGTCCCTACCAGCCGTTTGTTGTAGTCCTTAAACAGAGAATTCTTTAAAAGAAAATATCTCACTTTGCATTGAACTTTGAGCGTCGTAACTTTGCAGATGTTGTTTATGCTCAAACAGCAACATTACACACTAACTAAAGTTAAAAAAGTGAAATCATAATCAACCACCCCTTTAATATATCTCCGATTGTGTTCGTCTGAAAGAAGATAGTCATATACACCTAGGATGGCTTGAGGGTGAGTAAATTATGGGATAATTTTAATTTTTGGGTGAACTAACCCTTTAATGACGGCAAATGAGATGCAATCAAAATGTCACCTGTTCTTCTCCTCCAGCTCTTTATTGGCTTTCTTCTTGAACTTGGGCAGGAGCTGCTGTAGGAGTTCTTTGGTGGCGTCTCTGTCCTTCAGTGCTGTGCTCTCATTGGCGAAATGAAAGGTGGTGCTTTCTCCCGTGTGCAGAACCAGCTGGAGCTGGATCTTTGCCTTACCATCAGGACTGATCTTCTGACCTGTACAAGTATTGAAAAAAACAACAAATATATATTATATATATATATATATATATAATTTTGTCTGATTTATGATTTCTACATTACCACATTTCATCACTGAACTCGAAAGGTTTATGCACTATTAAAAATTGATTTCTCTACAAAGAAATTGGCATTGATTGGCATTTCTATTAATCCATGCATAATGTTGGTCTTTTAAAGGATTAGTTCAGTTCAGAATTAAAATTTCCTGATAATTTACTCACCCCCATGTCATCCAAAATGTTTATGTCTTTCTTTCTTCAGTCGAGAAGAAATTAAGGTTTTTGAGAAAAACATTCCAGAATTTTTCTCCATATAGTGGACTTCAATGGGGACCAACAGTTTGAAGGTCCAAATGTCAGTTTCAGTGCAGCTTCAAAGAGCTCTACACGATCCCAGACGAGGAATAAGGGTCTTATCTAGAGAAACCATCGGTCATTTTCTAAAAAAAAAATTAAAATTTTATATACTTTTTAACCACAAATGCTCGTCTTGCACTGCTCTGTGATGCGCCACGCATTACGTAATCACGTTGGAAAGGTCACGCGTGACGTAGGCGGAAGTACCGATCCAGTGTTTACAAAGTGAACATGCAAAGACTAAGACAAACGCCCTTTACAAAAAGTTAAAACAACAATGTCGGACGATTTTGAAGTTGGAGGAGAAAATGAGTTTTTCGCCCTACCGCAGTACTTACGCCTATGTCACGTGTGACCTTTCCAACATGATTACGTAATGCATGGCGCATCACAGAGAAGTGCAAGACGAGCATTTGTGGTTAAAAAGTATATAAATTTTAATTTTTTTTTAGAAAATGACCGATTGTTTCTCTAGATAAGACCCTTATTCCTCATCTGGGATCGTGTAGAGCTCTTTGAAGCTGCACTGAAACTGACATTTGGACCTTCAACCCGTTGAACCCCAGTGAAGTCCACTATATGGAGAAAAATCCTGGAATGTTTTCCTCAAAAACCTTCATTTCTTTTCGACTGAAGAAAGAAAGACATAAACATATTGGATGACACGGGGGTGAGTAAATTGTTAGGAAATTTTAATTTTGAAGTCCTTTAAGGCATTGCTATAGGTTACGCAGTTCTTTTACTACACCAAGCAAACCCAATTGAGGCTGAATTCTGGGTGAAACTCACAGCGGATGTCGGCATACAGATGGCTGACTGTGAAGCGGTCCTTCCCTTCTGGACCCCAGGCGATCCGCTCCGCCATCAAGTACAGAGTCCCATCCTGCTTCCTCTGACGGACCCTCTTCACCACCAACAACACCTCCTCAGACAGAGACGCCATGACTACAGAAATAAAGGGACACCCAGGAAGTCCAGCCCTCATTAATAATGCAGGACATTATGTGAACATAAATTGAACCTCCCTATTAAAATAGCTCATCACATACTTTAGTTGTGTTTTGTGAAGGGGAAAAAAACACATTAAAACCCATTCAAAACCTAGCAGGGATGTGAAGAAGGGTGTGCAGTTAGCAGCTTTCAATAACCATAAAAACATGCAGAAATAAGATATTACATCAGATTCAAAACATTATCAAATCTATATCAGATATGACAACAGATTCAGACTCAGAATAGAAATCAAATCAGATTCGGGTCAGATCAGATTAAGATTAAGATCCGAATTCAAATCAGATTCACATCAGATGGAGCTAACAGCACTAGCACACATCACTTTTTCTTCCCAAAAACCTTTATTTAATGCAATTAATTAAGACTCATTCTCAGTACATGTAGAAATAGAGAATCTAAACTACTGGTTTTTAAAGCCAGAGACATTTTAAACACAACAAAACACATTTTAAACACATTCAAAGGTGATGAACCTGAAATCTGCAACTGAAAGCTGAACTCACGCTCACAGCCGGAGACTTTAATTAACTGTTTTATTTCAATATAATAAACTCTCACCTGGCGCTCCAAAGCTGCTGAAGCCGAAGCTTCAATATTGATCTTGTGGTAAGCGAAGTGAAATCAGTGTAAATGACACTATTTGTGTTTTATTTACAGTCGTTACGGACGCCGTGAGTGACAGCAACCCTCGGATCCGCCATAGAAACAGAGTGAAGCGAGAAACCGTGACGCGCTTCCTCATAACGGTTGAGAAACGGAACAGATTTCAAAATTAAAGTTCTTATGTGGTCAATGGATTCAAGTTTTATAAAATAAAATAAAATAAAATAAAATAATAAAAATAAAGAACGCTCTGTAATATAATATAATATAATATAATATGATATAATATAATATAATATAAACGGAACAGATTTCAAAAATAAAGTTCTGTATATGGTCAGTGGATTGAAGTTTTAAAAAATAAAATAAAATAGTATATGGAACGCTCTGTAATATAATATAATATATTATAAAATAATATAATATGACATATAGAACGCTCTGTAATATAATATAATATAAAATAAAATAATAAAAATAAAGAGCGCTCTGTAATATAATATAATATAATATAATATAATATAATAAACGGAACAGATTTCAAAAATAAAGTTCTGTATATGGTCAGTGGATTGAAGTTTTAAAAAATAAAATAAAATAGTATATGGAACGCTCTGTAATATAATATAATATATTATAAAATAATATAATATGACATATAGAACGCTCTGTAATATAATATAATATAATATAATATAATATAATATAATATAATATAATATAATATAGAACGCTCTGTATTCCAGTCATAAAACTTTAATTATCGATTGTGTTTTTATTCAGAACGCAACCAGACTTTTATTTTGACAGCAGACATCGCTCGTGTTCCGACTTTAGACGTTCCCTATTGTTGCTGATGGAACCAACATGCAACTTTCCATAAATGAAAGCAAGTGACAGTTCTTTGTGTTGACCAGGATAAGTCAATGAATTGGTTTGGTTTTGGTTTCAATGGTTTTGGTCAGATAAGGCCTGCAGATGTGAGTGGACAGGTAACCTGTAAAGTCAACACACCTGTCCTGATATCAGATGTGTGTAGGTCATGTGTGGTCAGATCAGACTGTAGAGTCAGAGCCAGCTGGAGCTCAAGAGCTCATGTGCATCATACAGACTGTAAGTGAACTATGAGTAACAAACATATTTAATTTTGTTTTTCTTCAATATTAGTCACATTTACTACAGCCTACCTAAGCTATCTATAATAATATCTATAATCTGTTTTGTTGCAGGTGGCAGTCATGTTTGTGTGTCAGGGTTCGTGTCGGGTTCATCAGAGCAGGTGTGTGGAGACGTTTTCCCAGAGAGTCAGGGATGCACAGACACTCTCATCAGTGAAAGATACCTGACGCTCAACTTCACAGACAGAGTGGAATGCTGGGAAATACAGCAGCCACAAAACAAGCTTGTGTGGAAGAGAGAGCAAGACCTCTCTGACCATACCGGTAATATACAGATTTGTGTATAGTCCTGATTATGTTGTTGAAGTAAATCTGTTGATGATATTGATATAATGCTTTTAAACAGGACAAAGCGCTCCGCTGCCGTTGGTGCCAGGCGGGTATGTCATGCCCAGACCTCCTTTTTTCCGTCCGCTCTGCTCTAAACTCTGTGCCGTGAGCCTGGCGTTGGGCACCGAACACGCTGTCCTGCTCACTTCAGACGGGACTGTGTATTCCTGGGGATCTGGAAGGTACGAGAAAATTAATTAACACTTTACTATTAGTTTCAGTATTTACTAATACTGGTAATAAGTTGTATCTGTTAATATTATTTTATTATTATTATATATTAGATTAATTGTAGAACAAATCTGCATTCATGGGTGAGTCTCACAAAACCTGTCAAGAACATATCTGTCATTTTTTCGAATTATAAAGAAGAAAATTAGGCATATTTTTAAAAATATTCATTACAGTTAACCCTCTGGTGTGCTTAGGTCATTTCTGACCGAAAAATTTTACGTTTATTTTATATTTTTATGAATGATTTGAAACTCGTGAAGGTTTTCGAAGAAAAATGGCCGTATTGGAAACTCACTGGGAAGCGAATTTCATCTAGTGGACATCTAGTGCTCATTTTTTGAGATATCAACTTCAAATTTGGAACACAACTTGTTTAGATTTTCTCACAGTTTTAGAGTAAAAATGTTTTGAAAAATATATATATTATAAAAATTTTTTGTTTTTGCATTTTTTACTTTTTGCCAAGTGTCGTCTTTAAAAAGAGACCAAACTTCAGTCTGTGCTCCAAAGCATTCAAGATTTATGACAGTTTAAGTTGGAAATTTAATTTTTGTTAAAAAAGTGGTTAACAGGTAATAAATGAATTATAACTATTACATAAATATAATTTAGTACCACAAAATCCCCTAAAAATACAAAATATTAAATAAAAAACATTATCTAACTATAATATAGTAGATTTATTTAATTGAAATAAAAAATATATATGCATTTTTGACCGCCATACGACAAATTCTCATTACCATAACAGTGTTATTGTTGTTAGCTAAAACTATGAAAAATAATTTTCGGTTTATTTTCGAAAATAAAATATAAATATTAGATGAAAAACGTAACCTTAAAAAAATTTCGGTTAATAAAAATAAAGCTGAAATAAAATAAAATAAAAATATTGAATACTTAAAAAACGTAAATAAAAATATTGTCATAACTAATTGAAATGAAATAAGTTGAAGTACTACAATTGCTAAAAATAAAAGTGAAATAAAAAAATAACAAAGCTAAACAGAAAGATTTTTAAAAAACTAATAAAATGACAAAAGCACATAACAAAATGACTAAAACTACTAAAATTAAAATGAAAACTGAAATATAAAAATAAATGCTAATTCAAAATTTTTAATAGATACTATAATGGCACTTTAATGCAATCCAAAAAAGCATTATTTCAATTGTAAATTATTTATATTTTAAATATTATATTATTATATTAATTATAAATTTATATAATCATGGTAGTATTTGTTGTACCACCTCTAATTTATGCTTATTGTGACAAATCATTGAATTACAGTAATGTTTTATGTAAAATAAAACAGCCTTTTCCAGACTACATCATTTTAAATAGATTTATCAAAAGCATTATTCATTTCTTTAGGTGTAAATCTGTTTTTAAGATGGTGTGTTGTGTTGGCAGTCATGGTCAGCTGGGTCACGGCACTCTGACGTCACAGGAGGAGCCTCAGATAGTGGAGGCACTGTGGGGCGTCCCGATCCGAGCAGTGTCCGCTGGGAGCTGGCACTCTGCTTCCGTCAGCTGTGAGCTTATTCCTGAAACATTCCCTGTCAGATTCAGCCATTGGGAGAATACTGACTGTTCATCTGAAATAAATGTGTTGTTTGTTGTGTTCAGCTGGTGGGGACCTGTATATGTGGGGCTGGAATGAAAGCGGGCAGCTCGGTCTGCCATCTAGAGGCCTGGAGGAGGAAAAACGCAGAACAAATAGTGGTAAAAGGACTAAAATATTTATGACTTTACATATGAATGTATTACTGCATAGCTGCATGTTTATGTTTTGTGTTTAGGAAACACTGACCAGACCGTAAATAAAGATGAAACGAACCAAGCCGATGTGTTCATCTCAATTCAAGCGTTCCCTGCTCTAGTGGACGTCCCTAATGTGTCAGAGATCAGCAGGATCAGCTGTGGATCCCGTCATACAGCGGCTGTCACAGGTGACATCCAGATTTGATCAACTGAGCATAAACTGGACTTTAATATCGCTGAAAAATCATTAACTTATTCTTTTCTTATTTCTTTGTAGGTACAGGGGATCTGTACACCTGGGGATGGGGTAAGAGTTTGCTTTGCTTTTTTAGAAATAAATCAGCATAAATAGACTAGATACACTATACACAATGATTTTTTCACATGTTACAAAAATACATTAATATTTTTAAAATGTAAAATAACTGTCTTCTATATGAATATATTTTAAAATGTAATTTATTCCTGTGATCAAAGCTGAATTTTCAGCATCATTACTCCAGTCTTCAGTGTCACATGATCCTTCAGAAATCATTCTAATATGTTGATTTGATGCTTAAGAAACATTTATTATTATTATATGTTGAAAACAGTTGTGCTACTTCATATTTTTGTATATAAATCTGTGATATACAGTAGTAGCCAAAGGAGGGGATATTTGCTTTTAATGATCAACAAAAAACCAACAAAATATGAGGAAAATAATTTATATTTTAAAAAAACAAAACACTAAACTTGGTTAAGGTATTTATATGACAAAATTATTTGGCAAAAAAGGCAAACTACAGTTACAGTTCTTATCTTACCATGTAAAAAAAAATGCATAGAAAAACAGAAAGCTCACATCACATCGTTATTAATATTTCATTGGTTCTCTCTTGTTTTTGCATGTGTTCATAATTTCTTTGTATGGCAGCCTAGCCAAAAATTATGTTGGCACAATTTGGCATGTTTTATTGCATTATTATCACAAATTAAACAGCTGACTCCAAGCACATCTACACAATATGCTTACAAAATCAAATTTCTTTGATCAAAAGAACAGCATTTATTTGGAATAGAAATCTTTTGTAACATTATAAATGTCTTTACTGTGACTTTTAATCAATTTAATGAGTCCTTTCTGAATAAAAGTAGTAATGTCTTTTTAAAAAAAATCATACTGATCCTAACCTTCTGATTGGTTGAGTGTGTTAATTGTTATTTCAAAATGGCTAAAAGTTGCCCTTCCTCTGTCTGTCATATTATTAGGTCATTATGGACAGCTGGGACATTGCTCTGAAAATAGCACAGATGAGCCGACGCTGGTGGATCACTTCTCTAGTCACAGAATGAGTGTTAAGGATGTTGTGTGTGGGTCATGGAACACGTTTGTGTCCGCTGTGCCAAAAGAACAACCTCCATCCTGACAGACATAGGCCCATTTCAGAGTGTCACATGAATACAAGGATGTCAAAGTTGTAGTATTAGAGTTTATTAAATTAGGTACAAATATATGGTCTAAAATACAGGATAGAAAGTAGATTTATTTAACAGGGAGTAAAAAATGTAGAAACAGTAGAAATATTAAACGAGAGAATACATTCACAATCAGGACGTTATGTCATTGACAGATTAAAGGCGCAGGTGAAAAATCTGGACCGGACAGCAGCTTCCATTATGTGTAAACTTCACAACACAATCTTGAATGAACTGCAAAAGAACATTCTCAGTCAGTGAAGAGTTCAGAAGTCATAATTATCATGTCATTTTGTTTGGGCAATTTCATATTTCTTTCGGATGCTTTTTTCACACTAACACAAAATGCAATCGATGTAAATTATGTGTGTAACTGATGCTTTATGTATTTTATCATTCTTGTGCTGCAACGGATAATGATGGGAAATTTTGTCATGGAAGCCAAATAAAATATAAATGTTAGAAAAAAAAGTGAAATAAATAAGTTGAAGTACTACAATTACAAAAACTAAAAAAATAAATAAATAAATTAATTAATATAGAAATGTTTTTAAAAACTAATAAAAGTGACAAAAGCACATAAAATTACTAAAATAAAACTAAAAATATAAAAATAAATGCTATAATAGTAAATAAATTATACTAAAATAAAAGTGTATAAATCAGCAAGCTTTATCGCTATTCCTCAAATAATATAAACTAAACTGGGGTGCGTTTCCCAAAATCATAGTAAACCGACAACAATTTACACAACAACAATGTACTAAAAATGGAAGCGTTTTTTGTAT
Organism: Mylopharyngodon piceus; assembly: GCA_039654765.1. NCBI lineage: Eukaryota > Metazoa > Chordata > Actinopteri > Cypriniformes > Xenocyprididae > Mylopharyngodon > Mylopharyngodon piceus. The sequence goes on along the minus strand of CM077459.1, from coordinate 18,145,148 downwards.
ACAGATGACAGCGTTGTGAAAACCATCCCCGTTCACATGGATCTGCGAAAACGACTAAAAACGCTGTATTATGCTGTCAGGTCAGTAGATGGCGATGTCACTTTATAAATAAACACTATGTGTAATATGAATGGCGTCACCGTTTTCACAAATTTGCGTTTTTGTAGTTTACACGGAGACGATAACGGTATGGTTTTCAAAAACTTGCACTTTGAAACCTGTTTTCAAAAGTTTGAACTTTCAGGCCCCCAAAATGCTGTTGTCGTGTAAATGAACGGCCAAAACGCAGAAAAGGTTTTCGGTCTTTAGTTGAAAACAGTGTCATGTAAACGGCCCCTAAGTAGATCGTAGAACCATTGCAACCAATGGTCTCACAATGCTTTTAGGAAACGCAGCCCGGTACAGTAAACATTCGCAATTAAAACGTAATTAGACTGAAGGCTGCAAAATATGTCAGCTGTCCAATTTGTAAATAAAAAGTACAAAAGTACAAATTCTCTCACCTGACAAAATCTGGAGATCTGGAGATGACATGCTGAAATTCGGAGAGGTTCACCGTTCCATCTTTATCGATGTCCGACTCCTCCAGGATCTGCACAATTACATTTGTCTGCATTAGCAAAGTTGATCTGATAGTAGAGCAGCACGATTCTAGCTGAATTGAGAATCGCGATTTTTTTTTTTTGTCTCAAATAGAGATCATAATTCTGAACAGACAACTAAACAAAATAACACGATTTATGTAAGTTCTGACAAAACAAACAAACAAACAAAAAACGGTTTGAATGAATGATTCAATGACTTGCTCATAAAGACTTCACTTGTTTCATTACTGGATGAATCAGTGTTTTTGAACAAATCTCTTGAATGAATGATTCAATGACTCTCTCATTAAAGGCTTGTTCGAGATGCTTCGGCGCTGCTCAAACCGATCGGCGTATGACATCAAAGTACCGCGAGAGCGATTCAAAAGCATAAGGAGTCATTTGTTCTCCAATCACTCTTGCGGTACTTTGATATCATACGCCGATCGGTCTGCACAGCGCCGATGCATCTCGAACAAGCCTAAAGACTTCACTTGTTTCATTACTGGATGAATCAGCATTTTTGAACAAATCTCTTGAATGAATGATTCAATGACTCGCCCATAAAGACTTCACTTGTTTCATGACTGGATGAATCAGCTTTTTTGAACAAATCTCTTGAATGAATGATTCAATGACTCACACATAAAGATTTCACTTGTTTCATTACTGGATGAATCAGCATTTTTGAACAAATCTCTTGAATGAATGATTCAATGACTCACTCATAAATACTTCTTGTTTCATTACTGAATGAATCAGCATTTCTGAACAAACCTCTTGAATGAATGATTCAATGACACACTCATAAATACTTCACTTGTTTCATTACTAGATGAAACTGCATTTTTGAACGAATCTCCTGAATGAATGATTCAATGACTCACTCATAAATACTTCACTTGTTTCATTACTGAATGAATCAGCGTTTTTGAACAAATGTATGATTCAATGACTCATTCATAAAGACTTCACTTGTTTCATTACTGAATGAATCAGCGTTTCTAAACAAATCTCTTGAATGAATGATTCAATGACAAATACATTATTTAACAGTCACTTGTCGCAACCTACTGACGTAACGATGTAATTGATACAATTGTTATTTTGAAGTGTCAAGTTACTTTCAAAAGGTGATTTGCTGTATTTTAATCGCTACTGTAGACATCAGTGTTTATATCTGAACTATAAACTTTTATCCCAGTACTTCTGTGATAAAATGAATATTCGTAACACGGAAATAACGATACTGTGTGGTTGAAAAGACTGTTTGTGAAGCTGTTTCATACCTAGATAGCCTAACTGCTGGATCAGCGGCAGTGCAAACACAGATTTGAATGTTCCGGTGTGATTTTTGTCAAAGGTTTAATAGACAGAGCCGAATCTTTGTCATTTAGGAATAAGATCGTGTGGATGTTTGAATCGAGATTGCGCTCTGTAAATGATTAATCGTGCAGACTCACATTGCTTATGAGCTGCCTCATCTCCTCTGCAGTGAGACGGGTGTCGTCCGTCTCGCCAGTCAGACAGTTCACCAGCTTCTCCAGATCTCTAGCATCAAGTGTCCCATCATCGTCAAAGTCTGGGGCGTAACAGAATAATGTTCAATGAATAATGTTATATTTAATAGTGTTTGCAAAACTGTGAAAACTCAATTAAATGTCAATCTTAAGAGCATTCCATCTATTACCAAAGATCCGGAAGGCATAATGGGACTTGATTTCCATGGTTGCCGAATCACTGAAAGCACTCAAGAGGTCCAAGAAATCCTCAAAGCTCAAGCTGCCATCCTTCATGTCAGACGTTGAGAAGACTTGACATATCCTTTTCCGGAAGGGGTTGGACTGTGAAGGATCAAAACACAAAATTGCCAACAATAACACAGCATTTATACAGTTGAATTGGTGAATCTGGAAGGATTATAAGTTATATTTTGCTTGAAGAAAATTAACCCTATTTTAAGAATCATTACGGTTTGACCAGAGTACAGACTTTATCTTTTACCTTCAGTTCAGGAAGCGTAAGGACCTTCTCCATGGACACCCTGGAGCTGTACGGCCCATTTTCTCTGCCCTGGAGTTCAGCGAATCTTTTGTGTGCCCTAAACAAACACATTGATGATGAGCCCCCAAAAGTTACGGATGACAATCAATGACAAAAGTATCATTACACTGAATGTCATTATCAATGTAATGACATTTAAACACTTTTAAGTGTTAGTTAAGCATCCAAATAAACTTCAGAGACACTTTCAATAACTTTACTGTATAGTTTAGCTATTGTCACAAGTAAATTGATACCTTGCTGGTATAAATTCACTTTACAAGGAATACCAAGGCAAAATGTACCATCGTAGAGAATATATACATGTGAAAATCCAATAATAAAAATATTAAAAATTAAATATATATATCTATATACAGAGAGAGAGAGAGAGAGAGAGAAATCAGTATTGGTTTTCAGAGACTGAAATAAAACTAAAATAAAATATAAATACTAGATGAAAAACTTCATTAGATGAAATTTCTAAAATTAAGGCTAATTCAAAATAAACACTATAATAGTATATAACTAATTAAATAATACTAACTAACTAAATTCTACAGTCAACAATCACAATAAAAACTTAAGCAGACTGAAGGCAGCAAAATATAACAAACGTGACGTCAACATTATGACTTTACTTACAGTAAGATTTCTTGCTTTGTGAGAAATGTAAGCTCCTGTGTTACACAAAAAGAAAAAAATATAAACAAATAAAAGACAAATAAATATATGTTAATAAATAAATACATATATAATGTGTCTGTCTCACCTGATACTCTGATAGAAGATCTTTCGGCAACTTACTCGCGGTTCCCCCCATTACCGCCTACTTTTGTTCAGAACGGCTAGTACTTTAAACTACAATAAAGTCGATTAATTTTACTATAGTTTCATAAAAACCAAGGCAAGTTGCTGAAGTTTTCCTGTTTTTAGCCAACAGGCTAAACAAACTTTGGTCGTGAGGCACTGCGCTTCCGCTTCCTGGATGAGACGTCAGTTACTATAGGAACAAATTTGCAGAGTGCGAAGTCCACAATGGATTTTCTCTTATCTCCTTTTAGATGTTTTGTTTTATTACAAGGAAATAATGTAATAATATACAATAAAAATAACTTCTGCGTATTCAAACGCATAATACAACAACTGTGTTTTTTATGTGGAGGACAGCTGTATAATTTTCAGTGATTTAGGAAATAACATTTGAACTTGTTTATTACCCTAATTAGTATATTTTTTTAACGTTACAGTGTTATTACAAGTAGTGAATAATACTGAAGATCAACGTGTATTTAATAAATAATAATTTCCTGGAGCATCTTATTACACACTGTTATTGCAGTAATGTATATCTGTTATATAATTGTGTCATATTTTATTCTGACCAAATGTTTGGAAGGAAAGACATTAAATTATTCATATAATTTCATGTTGCTCTGACTTGGATCTGCAATTTGCCAATCATTTCAAAAGGTGGCGTCATATCATAAATAATAAATTGTCATGCCGTCTATGATTTATTATATATTTTATTTATCATCTATGCATTTATTTATTCATGAAACAATTTATTTACAATTTATAACTATCCTCACACATTCTCTATAATGTATCTTCTTCATTTATTGGCAGTACGATAGCAGATCTTTTGAGGTTTTAAATCTTATTTTATGCATTTAATTCAATAGTGAGAAGTTATATTAAACAAAAAGTTGAAAAATATTACAAATAAAAGCAATAAATACACGTTTTCGTTTTGTTTTTTTAATGCGGAGCTCCAAAACATTAATAATTATTTGTCGTATTCGCCATATGCTGTCAAAACATGTAATATTTAATAATAAATATAATAAAGTATCAATTAAGTACTTATCAAGTTTTTATCTTATCGTTTGCCTGTTATTTGATTGATATCCCATGCGGGATCAGGATGGGTTCAGCACGTTGGACCTTTTCTCGAGCAAAAAGGTCCATCCAGCTCTACTCACAGTGATCCCGCCCCACATGACGTAGTTTCACCCACAATCCTTCTCGCGATCACATCATGGCAGACGAGCAGACGCAAGAGCTGCTGTCCGCAGCTGCAAAAATGCAGATTTTACCGAACGGAGACTCTCACCTTCCCAAAGAAGACGCGGATCCCGTTGACGAGACCGGGAAGAAGAAGAAAAAGAAGAAGAAGAAGGGAAAAGCGGCAGCCGTAGGTAATAAAGACGGAGGAAAGTGTCGCGTGGCCCTGCCGTTTACTACCCTGTCTGATAAACCCATTACAGCTCGCTAATTATAATAATAATAATTCAGGGGACATTCTTTTAGTAGGGACTGTGTTTTAACCGACCTTAATGTTTATTTATTTATTTATTTTTGCTCTGCAGTGTTAAGTTAAAGGCTGGTTAGAGTGTTAAGCTAGCTGGTGAACTCATGGCAGTTGTGTAATGTTGTTATGAGAGGGCACATTCTGACTCCACGTGCGTTATATGTCTGTCAGATGTATGTTGCATTACAATATCTACATCAAATTCCCTCGACTATTCTGCAGAGGTGTAATTTAAAGAGTACCTGAAAGCCATACTTGAGTAAAAGTACAGATACCTTACAACAAAAATGACTGCATTACAAGTCTCCAATACCACTTGAGAAAGGTCTTTAACAGTATTGAAGTATTTTACTCGAGCTGAATTCAGGAGATGCACTAGTCCTCAACACAAGAGACATGCCAGTGAAACACAATAAACGGCTGATTTGTGAGGAGAGCATGTTTATTTTCTAAAATCAAAATAAAACTGAACACCTCAAAATTGCAATAAATGAACAATAAATTAAACGTCTACAAACACTAAAATCTCACTTAAGCTCAAGTGCTCAAAAAGGCCATAAGTAAACCAATATCCTAACCAAGGTCTCTTTAAAGGGGTCATGAACTGCGTTTTTATAATGTTTCCTGGGGTGCATTAATAATGTTAGTATGCTTTTTACATCAAAAATTGTCATAATTTAGAAATAAAAGGCAATTTTGCTACACTAATTTTAGCCCTCTGATTTGAACGCTCTGTTTTAAGGGGCGTGTCTGCTGTGAGACTTCAGTGTAAACGCCTTTCCATTTGAAATATCCAATAATTACTCTCTCTTTTAGCACGTTTTTACTATTACAGCTCTCAAGGTTCACTAATCGTGAAATGTGTTACATTACATTTAGATCTATGGCATTATATTTAGATCGTGGCTTGAAAGGTTGCAGTGATGAACAGCCGACCACAGACATGTTGTGCATGAAAGCAGTGATCTCGTCATTGCAACTCCATTTCTGCACACTAACGAGTGCTTTCATTATAACTAACAGTGCAAACACGATATAATTAAGAGATTAGTTGAATAAAACGGGAGTTTTTGAGTCCAGAACTCAGTCACTAATAAACTCGCGCTGTTTGATTGACAGCTCCAGCGATTGTAAAGGGAGCGTTCTTTGATTGCTTTCTTTATATAATTTAATAACTGTTTAAATAACAGATTATTTTCATCCTACTAAGAGAAACACTGTGAAGTTGACCGTTTAGTCACTGGTTTGATTTACTGACACATAAACAAAGAACAATCTGACTGTACATGAATCATTACATATCAGATCAGGCATTAGAATTAACACAGTTTCTTACATGTTGTTGCATTACTGTCGAGTCCATATCGTAAACGTCTGTTTGCAAAGCCTGCGCCGAAATGCGATTGATTTATCAAAGAATCCACAGTGAAATGTACCGAATGCTAATAAATAAAGCTCAACTGAGACATTAACATTGTTGAAAATAAATAACCATATTCCTAGCATTAGGATCCTTTGAAAGGTAATGTTATTTTTAGTCCTGCATCGCTCTTCTCTTCTCCTCATCTCACTAACACGCCAGTGGGCGGGGCTAACGTTGCAATGATGAAGTAGGCGTTGATTTCTTCTGCGGAGGCGGGGTTTCACCTATAGATAGGCACATTCCGGGATGTCGTTCGCTGGGTCTGGTGTCAATAAAAGCTTTTATTGGACTAACAAGGAAGTTTTCAGTTCTGAAACTTACAGGATATTCTTATAGTATGATGACCTCTTATATATCAAAAGCTCAAGGAAAAGATTATTTCTCAATTCATGACCCCTTTAATACAACAGATAAATAAAATAATGTTAAGTAAAATTAGTAAGGCCAAAAACGCACGAGATATAGTACCTTCGATGCCCTGTAGATGGCGATATTGCTTCTTTTGTAGCAGAAATAAACTGCTGCAGAAAAAGTTTGCATTACTCATCACAAATGTATTGGAGGAAAGAGTATATGTACTTAATGTAGTCAAGTGGAGAGTAAAAGTTGCTAATATATTAGATACTCAGTAAAACTACAAAGTAGCCAAAAAGATACTTAAGTACAGTAACTAATTACATTTACTCAAATAATTTATACCACTGCTATTCTGCATAGGGAACCATGAGGGTGAAGGAGAGTCTGACATCACCAAAGTGGCCAAACAAATGGAGCAACAAACTTTAGAAGACCAAGAGAAAGAGGACGAGCCAGAGGATGGTTTGTCTGAAGTTAATTACCATTGCAAGTCCATGTGCATATGTGATAGCGTAGGTTTGAGCATGAATTTTGTTTTTATATTGCCAGATGGTGAGGAGGGCGATTCAACTGGAAAGAAAAAGAAGAAGAAGAAGAAAAAGAAAGGCCGTGAGTGATAATTCAAATAAAATGCCCTTGTTACTCACAATACGGATGGATGTTTATGTTGTTCTTATTCTTTCATTCAGCCAAAGTTCAAACAGATCCTCCATCTATTCCCATCTGTGAGCTTTATCCCAGTGGAGTTTATGCCAAGGGCCAGGAATGTGAATATCCACCTGTGCAAGATGGGTAAGGATAACAGACGCTTATTGACACACTCTAAAACCTGTGGTCAAAAAAACATCATAGTGGATATTTTTTTATCTCCTTTGCAGACGTAGTGCTGCATGGCGGACGACCAACGAGGAGAAGAAGTTTTTGGATCAGGCTAATGAGGACATGTGGAATGACTTCAGACAGGCTGCCGAGGCCCACCGGCAGGTCAGGAAGTACGTCATGAGCTGGATCAAGCCGGGCATGACCATGATCGAGATCTGGTGAGAGAAACCATCCATGTTCTTTACTTATGTTTGTGCATTGATGATGTGGAAACTCATTATATAAACTTTATAAACATTATATAACTCATAATATAAAACCTATTGGACTGTATTAGTAAACGTCCTGCAAAATACATATTAGAAATGAGGACTTTAAAAGCCTCTGAAATTAAATGATGCATATAGTATGGGCATATACTATATGTATATAGTATGGGACGCCCCCTATAAGAACTGGCCATTAGTTTTTCTACGTATTAGAAATGAGGACTTTATAGGCCTCTGAAGTCAAATAATGTGACATCTCCAAAACGCAACAGTAGAACGTTTTCATATGAGGTGTGTATATAGCATGGGACGCCCCCTATAAGAACTGACCATTCTTTTTTTCTACTTATTAGAAATGAGGACTTTATATGCTTCTGAAGTGAAATAATGAGATATATCTCCAAAACGCAACAGTGAAATATTTTCATATGAGGTGTGCATATAGTATGGGACGCCCCCTATAAGAACTGGCCTTTAGTTTTTTTCTACTTATTAGAAATGAGGACTTTATAGGCCTCTGAAGTCAAATAATGTGACATCTCCAAAACGCAACAGTAAAACGTTTTCATACGAGGTGTGCATATAGTATGGGACGCCCCTATAAGAACTGACCATTCTTTTTTTCTACTTATTAGAAATGAGTACTTTATATGCATCTGAAGTGAAATGATGAGATATATCTCCAAAACACTGCATTAAAATGGTTTCATATGAGGTGTGCATATAGTATGGGACGCCCCCTATAAGAACTGGCCATTAGTTTTTTCTACTTATAAGAAATAAGGTCTTTATATGAGTATAAAGAGGAATAATGTGACATCTCAAAAACGCTGCATTAAATTGTTTTCATATAAGGTGTGCATATAGTGTGGGATGTCCCCTATAAAAACAGGCCATTACTTTTTTCTACGTATTAGAAATGAGGTCTTTATAGGTCTTTAAGTTCGAAAAATGTGATATATCTCCAAAACGCTGCAGTAAAATGGTTTCAAATGAGGTTTGCATATAGTATGGGACATCCCCCTTCAAGAACAGGCCATTTCTTTTTTCTACTTATTAGAAATAAGGTCTTTATATGTGTATAAAGACGAATAATGTGACATCTCCAAAATGCTGCAGTAAAATGGTTTCATATGAGGTGTGTATATAGTATGGGATGTCCCCTATAAAAACAGGCCATTACTTTTTTCTACTTATTAGAAATGAGGTCTTTATAGGTCTTTAAGTTCGAAAAATGTGATATATCTCCAAAATGCTGCAGTAAAATGGTTTCATATGAGGTGTGTATATAGTATGGGATGTCCCTTCTACAAGAACAGACCATTCTTTTTTTTCTACTTGTTAGAATTAAGATCTTTATAGGCCTCTGAAGTAGTAAAATGTGACATATCTCCAAAATGCTGCAGTAAAATGGTTTCACATAAGGTGTGCTCACAGTATGGGACATTGAATTCAAGAGAAACTGAGTCAGTAAGAGAGTAACACATGAATTCATGAGTAACAGCCCTAGTTGTAGGCATTCAATATTGAAACGCATTGGCACTAATCCACTATTCACGTCTTGTTTTTCCCTGACAGTCAGAAACTGGAGGATTGTTCTAGGAAGTTGATCAAGGAAAATGGTCTGAATGCTGGTTTGGCTTTTCCGACCGGCTGCTCACTGAACCACTGCGCGGCTCACTACACTCCTAACGCGGGAGACCCCACCGTTCTCCAGTACGACGATGTCTGCAAGATCGACTTCGGCACGCACATTAATGGTGCGTCTCTAATCGTTTCTGATCTTTCTTGATTCCTTCCTGGTGCTTTTCTTGCTGATCTTTAGACATGTTTGATTATTATGGCATTCCAGGTCGAATCATTGACTGTGCCTTTACTGTCACCTTCAACCCAAAGTATGACAAACTGCTGGAGGCCGTGAAAGATGCCACAAATACTGGAATTAAGGTAGAGTCTCACCTTTTTGCATTGTGATGTTGTTTTCATGACCACACACATTTTCCTCCCAGTCATTAGTGATATTGCTATTGTTATTGGCATTTCAGTGATTAAATCATTGTTGTTTTATTTCAGTGTGCAGGTATTGATGTTCGCTTGTGTGACATTGGAGAATCAATTCAAGAGGTTATGGAGTCTTACGAAGTGGAGCTTGATGGAAAAACGTATCAAGGTAAATAGTCATTCTTTTAACATTAAAGACTTAAATAGATGATGTTACAGATGACATTATTTTTCTTTCCAGTCAAACCAATCAGAAATCTCAATGGACACTCTATTGGACAGTACCGAATACATGCAGGCAAGACGGTGCCCATAGTGAAAGGAGGTGAAGCCACCAGGATGGAGGTGTGTCCTGACTTTCTACTCTGTTTCACAGATTTGAATATAGCTTTAACACTTTTTATTTGGTTGGTTGCCCATATATGTTTAGTTTACTATAACAAGGAAAATGGAGGTTGTGTTTTTGTCTCTCAGGAGAAAGAATTTATCTTAAGAAAAGGGACAGACAGACTTTTGACAGTCTTGAAAGTCTCATTCTGAGGGTTTAAGGCTGAGTTTGGGTGTGCCAGAGTTATCAACACAACCCAACACAATCTCTATCAGTCACGCCACAGGGCGTAAAGGGATAGTTCAGCCAAAAATGAAATTCTGTCATTTACTCACCCTCAAGTTGTTCCAAACCTGTATGAATTTCTTTCTTCTGCTGAACATAAAAGAAGATATTTTGAAGAATATGGGTAACCAAACAGGCCCTGGGCCTCATTGACTTCCATAGTACGGAATAAGAAGAAAGAAAGTTAGTTTTGATCAGTTTAATGCGTTTTTTGCTGAAGTAAAATCATTAATTGCTTTCAAAAAATAATTTTTACTGACACCAAACTATCGCTTTATGTCAAGTCAACATTTTACTCTGAAAGTGTAAATCTGCTCCTCCATTTTGAAAGCAATCATGTAGTGTTGTTAATCTCATTGTTAAGGTTTTAGTTCTGTCATTTTGACAGTGCTGTCTTGCTGAATTTCCTCTCTTACAGGAAGGAGAGGTTTATGCCATCGAGACCTTTGGGAGCACTGGGAAAGGCATGGTGCATGATGACATGGAGTGCTCCCATTACATGAAAAACTTTGAAGTTGGTCATGTGCCAATAAGGTGAGATACATGCTGATCTTGACACCATGTCCTAAGTTTCCAGTGACAATCAATTTGTCAGTTACAGCCAATCAGAAGATATTTGACATTTAGCGGGATAGTTCACCCAAAACCGACATAATTTACTCACCCTCAAGTTGTTCCAAACCTGTATGAGTTTCTTTCTTCTGCTGAACACAAAAGATATTTTGAAGAATGTCGGTAACCAAACAGTTGATGGGCCATAGTATTTTTTTTTTCCATACTATGGAAATCAGTGGGGTCCATCAACTGTTTGGTTTCCCAAATTCTTCCAAATATCTTCTTTTGTGTTCAGCAGAAGAAAGAAACTCATACAGGTTTGGAACAACTTGAGGGTAAATTGTCGTTTTTGGGTGAACTATCCCTTTAATGTACTGGGAGATGCTTTAAATTCCCAAAATAGGCAGCTCACAAGATTTTGGTACAGAATAATGTAATGTTCATGTTCGTCTTTCCCAGACTCCCCAGGGCCAAGCACTTGTTGAATGTGGTCAACGAGAACTTCGGCACTCTCGCCTTCTGCCGCCGCTGGTTGGATCGCCTCGGTGAGACCAAATATTTAATGGCGCTGAAGAACCTCTGCGACTTGGGCATCATTGACCCCTACCCGCCTCTGTGCGACACCAAAGGCTGCTACACGGCCCAGTTTGAACACACCATCCTGCTGAGACCCACTTGCAAGGAGGTGGTCAGCCGAGGAGACGATTACTAGGCCTCCACGTCACCAGTTTTTATAACTCTGTCCTCTGCTTTCTTATCACATGAGTATTTGATGGGTAAAGGCCTGAGTAAGTTAATAAGCCGTGCCTTCTCATTTTTAACATGCTAGTAATTTGTTTGTATCAAGGATGGATGGACGTTTAAGTCCTCTGTGGTAAAGATGTCCCCTTGTGTAACTCACTGGCACAGATGTGTACTGATCACCCACCCGTAAAGTGCTCTAGAACCATTTTGTAAATGCAGACAACAATATGGTGCACTTTTTGTTTGATCAATATGAGCAACCCAGGGAAATGTGAAGTCAAAACCACATTTTCAATATTGTCTGGATTAGGCTGTGTTACACATTTGATATTGCACGTTTTTTTTGTACACAAATCTCGCCCTAAGAGAGATTAGGAAATGTTCAAGTTTTGATTAATGTTCTTTATCAAATGCTGTTTCTCCTTTTCAGTTTGTAGTTTTTGATTCAATTATCCATTTAGGGTGAAAAAGAGAACAAGACGTTACTGGTGGGATTTGGCTTTATTCCTTAGCGCAAGAACAGACTTTAATGTAACATTGACCCCAAAATACTAAAATACTCATTGAAACTCATGCTTTCCTCTAAGAGCGGGCACTCATAAGTGGCGATGACGATACGTAAACATCTATATTTTGGCTATGCTTGATTTCGGGTAAAGCCTGTTTGAAATCAGTCTCCTTTCTCGGAATAAAGCACATGTGGTGTTTTATTTTGAAGTACAAATAAAATTTATAAGAAATTGTGATCTGCAAGATGTTTCATGTTCTTTATTTCAAGGCTTCATGTGTAACCAAATTCATTGTGTAAAAGTCTTGTTCAATTTATGAAATGAAGGATGTAGAATTTAACTATAAATTAATATATTAAAGTAATAAACTAACATATACATTTATAGTATATATATATATATTTTATATATATATATATATATTAGTTAATATATGAACTATAAATATATGTTAATTTATTTATTTATATATATATATATATATATATATATAATGACTGACTATTTTGTCACCACTTATAGCCAGAATTATATTTAACCTAAAAGACCATGTGATTGGGTCACACTTTACAAAAATATTAATGTATATGTGAAAAGTTGGCTCACAAATTCATTTACAAATTCTATGAAAGTACTAATCTACTAAAGTTAGATTACGTGTTATTCAGAGCGGAGTTTCACAACAACAACAACAAAAAAAAAAAAAATCAGGAGGTAACCATAGCATCTGCTCGATCGATTTCCGTTAGGCTCGTATCTTATGGTACATTGACGAAACGTAAGTAGTGTTATTTATACAAATTTATATATCACAAAAACAGATTTTAGTGTTTTGTTTAAACAGTCTTAAAAATAGTTGACATTTGGCTAACTAGGGTCAATCAAAACACGTTTGAGTTGCGTGAGGCGAACCTCAACAGACGAGCCTCGAAAATTAACGTTACACAAAAATGTATTTTACAAACTCGACCCTTTTGTGATTTTATAATACACAAGTAGTAATTCATTAAGTTATTTAGAGTTAGCTGCGAAATGTTACACAGAAAATGGCATTATTTCTCATGTGATTAATTCCATAACAGTCTTTTTTTGTAGTAGTAGTATTTAGCGGTTCAAACTCAAGTTACGTTACATATCTGTTAAGGTGCGTCACGTATAAAATTGTTCGGCGAATTTTCGCGGTGAGGGCGAAAAATTTCCTAACGCAGATTTCTCATCGAGTTCAAGTTGGTAATGCGGATTTGCCGCGTTTACCAACAGAAATCAGCGTTTTTGGTTTGAAAGTGCTTTCTGTGTGAGCTGTGCTTCATACATCGCTACACTATATACACAGTGGACCTTTTTTGCCCGCGAAATTCCGCCGAAATTTATTTCGCTAATGTCATGTGACCACCACACCTTTAGTTATTGGTAGATCATTATTACCAGTAGAGGCCATAGCTACACCAACTTTTTCTGAGTATTATTGATCTCTTTGAACCAAACAAACCATGCTCTCATTCAGTTTTAGGTTCAACATGTTATAAATGATTCGAAATGTTGTTGATCCTCCTCAGAAACTCTTCATCACGCTAATAATCTGCGGATGCACCCGTTTCCTATTGCATTTGAACACCCAATCTTTCTTCCGCCTGTAGCGTTTGGACAGCAGAACGTAGAGGACGGGGTTCACGCAGGGGTGCAGATACTGGAGAACCGTGCAGGTGAAGTGGAACATCTCCCATGAGCGCCCATGCCGGTAAAGTCCCAAATACACACACAGCTCTAGAACATACCCTGGCAGCCAGCACAAGGAGAATGTCCCAGCCGCCAAAAACACCATGAGAGACGCCCGCCGTGTGTTCCGGGTGCTGGCGAGGGACATAACGGGCCTCTTGTGCAGAAAAAGTGCCATACGGACCGAGTTGATGGCGATAACCAGCATTGGTATGAGATAGTACAGCACAAATTGGCTGAGAACAACCTGGTAATGATGTTCCTGCGTAGTTGGCAAACAAACGGTGCAGTTACTCAAACCTGGGCCTAAGCTTTCCTTAGTGGCGAAAATTCGCAACGGCAGACTTATAAAGAAACTCAGGGCCCAGACCAGAATAAACATGAGGACCACCAGGTCCATGGTTGGGGGACGGTAGGGGTTGGTGATGATCATGGCTCGAACCATAGATACGGTGCACAGGGAGTATGTGCTGGCGGCCAGGGAGAATGCCAGCAGAAACTGATAGACCTTGCAGGACGTGTTGCTCAGAGGCCAGGAGAAAGTGATCGCGGAGTGGATGGTGAAGGGGATGAGGAGAAGCGAGAGGAAGTCTGCCAGAGCCATGCTGAGGAGAAGAACGTCCAGACGGTTTTTATGAAGGTTCTTGTGTTTGGCGAAGAGAGAGAAGGCCAGCAGGTTGGCACAGAAACCAATGCCCATTATGATGCCACAAGTGCAAGCAAAGATCACTCCATAGGTGTTAGTGGCTGCCTATTAGAGACAAAAATAATATGTTTTGAGTTGCATTTAAATTCTTTGCTGTGTGAATTCTTAACCCTCTGGTGCTCTTCGCGTGTTGGTCAAAAATGAACGAATTTTTTTTTTCAATTAAATGAATGTACTATATTTTAGTTTGATAATGTTTTTTATTTAATATTTTGTATTTTTAGGGGATTTTATGGTACTAAATTATATTTATGCTGTAGTTATAATCCATTAATTCACTTTTTGAGCACAGACCTGAAAATGAAATTTCCAACTTAAACTGACTTAATTTTGATCTCTTTTTAAAGACGAAACTTGGCAAATTATTGCTGAAGTGAATTTTTTTTTAAAAAAGTTAACTTGCGTAAATTTTGTTTATTGTTATGAAAAATGCACAAAAATACTATTTTACATTTTTATATGAAATATATATTTTCAAAAACATGTTTTACTCTAAAACTGCAAGAAAATCTAAACAATTTGTGTTCCAAATTTGAGGTTGATATCTTAAAAAATGAGCTTTTAGTAAGATTTTGTTTGGGCGCAGTACCAAGCGCTTCCACTAGATGAAATTCTTCTCCCATTAATTTCCAACGCGTTCATTTATGACAGTGAGGAGCACAAGTGTGACTATTTTTTACAGGACCATTTAACCTTTTCGAATCATGTCCATGATTTTTTGTGTGCGTGTGTGTGTTCACATAGCAAGTGGCAAAACCTTTACCAAGTTTCGTACCATTCCGATGAAGTAAAAAATTCTAAAAAACAAAACGTGAATTTTTCCAGTCAAAAATGACCAAAGAGCACCAGTATGTGTATTAAAATATAATAAAAAATAACATTATCATACCTAAATATAATTTTAAAATGTATTTAAAAGATTATATATAATACAATATAATATTATATATTTTACAATACATTTTATTCATATATATATATATATATACATATTTAATAAAATATATATATTTTTCAGTATGCTTCTGTAAATATGTTCAATGATAAATCGTATAGTAGAATAACTAAGTAAAATTATTTTATTTATTAATAATAAAATACTAATTCATCTCACATATTGCCAGAGGAAATTATTTACTCACCATCTGAGACGTTCAGTTAGATATCCCTGTATTCGCAAAGATAATACATCTGTGCATTCAGATAAAAAAAATTATTTTAGACATGAGTCTAAATGTATAGAGAGAGAATCTCCCTGTGAGAATAGAAAAAAATATGGACTACGCTTCCTTAATACTTCCATTAGAATAAGTGCCATTTATAGAGACAAAAAAGGACAAAAAAACATTAATTTATCAATAAAAGTCTCTTATTGGAATTGATTTAAAAAGCAACTTCTTGTACAGATTTTATGTAGCGAATACACCAAATGACATCTTTCGAATGAATGTCAGTCGGTACCTGCTGGTTTTCCATCTCTCATTCTCTGATTGTATTGATTTGTGATTGATCTCTAGGCTTCTGTCTTGTGGTTAATGATTCTTTAAGGCATGACATGTGATCCTAAAGCACTGACAGGAAGTTGACAGAAGGTTGCATTTACCTCTCCATCCATTAGCATGTGCAGTGAAAGGTGTATAATTGTTGTTAGAGCCATTTTTGTGTCTTTATTTGCCCGGTATTTGCCTTCTGATCACAGACACATGACCACACACTGATTGATTATTCCACCGTCCTCAGTCACTAGTAGTAACATCTACTTAAATGCTTTGCATGCATAGACAAAAAAAATTATAGTAAAAACTGCAATTATAGTGGTGCAAATCATGAGAATGAATTTGGTGTTCTTGTAAGATAACCTTGTATTTAATTTTTCAGCTTTATTGTGTATTGCTCATCAATTTATTTATTGAAAATAGCAGAACATTAACTAAAATAAAGAAAAGCTGTATAATAAAATGTAAAAGATAGAAAAAATACTTAATGTAGACCAGCATAACTATCTAAAGTGCATTTTAAAAATCTCATCAAAATCAGCAGCATTGAGATACATTCAGGAAATAAATATTCCAATCAAATAAATTAAATATTACACGAAATGTCTGACTGAATGAATACATTTAAAACAGGCTACTCTAATTGTAACATATGCAAATTAGTTTGTATATGAAGCATATTCTACTTATCAATTAAGGCTCTAAAATAGAGAATTGTTTAGAGAGTTTATAATAAAGGCAAAGGCTATGGAAGCTTGTTTCCGCCACTAAAAAAAAAAATAAAACAGGTAATTGCGACTTTTTATCTCACAATTCTGACTTTTTTCCTCAGAATTGCGTGATATAAAGTCCGAATTGCGAGTTATAAAGTCAGAATTGCGAGATATAAAGTCAGAATTGCGAGTTATAAAGTCAAAATTGCGTGATATAAAGTCCGAATTGCGTGATATAAAGTCCGAATTGCGAGATATAAAGTCCGAATTGCGAGATATAAAGTCCGAATTGCGTGATATAAAGTCCGAATTGCGAGATATAAAGTCCGCATTGCGAGATATAAAGTCCGAATTGCGAGATATAAAGTCAGAATTGCGAGTTATAAAGTCCGAATTGCGAGATATAAAGTCCGAATTGCGCGATATAAAGTCCGAATTGCGCGATATAAAGTCCGAATTGCGAGATATAAAGTCCGAATTGCGAGATATAAAGTCCGAATTGCGTGATATAAAGTCCGAATTGCGAGTTATAAAGTCAGAATTGCGAGATATAAAGTCAGAATTGCGAGTTATAAAGTCAGAATTGCGTGATATAAAGTCCGAATTGCGTGATATAAAGTCTGAATTGCGAGATATAAAGTCCGAATTGCGAGATATAAAGTCCGAATTGCGTGATATAAAGTCCGAATTGCGAGATATAAAGTCCGAATTGCGAGATATAAAGTCCGAATTGCGAGATATAAAGTCAGAATTGCGAGTTATAAAGTCCGAATTGCGAGATATAAAGTCCGAATTGCGAGATATAAAGTCCGAATTGCGAGATATAAAGTCCGAATTGCGAGATATAAAGTCCGAATTGCGAGATATAAAGTCCGAATTGCGTGATATAAAGTCCGAATTGCGTGATATAAAGTCCGAATTGCGAGATATAAAGTCCGAATTGCGAGATATAAAGTCCGAATTGCGAGATATAAAGTCCGAATTGCGTGATATAAAGTCAGAATTGCGTGATATAAAGTCAGAATTGCGAGATATAAAGTCCGAATTGCGAGATATAAAGTCCGAATTGCGAGATATAAAGTCCGAATTGCGTGATATAAAGTCCGAATTGCGAGATATAAAGTCAGAATTGCGAGATATAAAGTCAGAATTGCGTGATATAAAGTCAGAATTGCGAGATATAAAGTCAGAATTGCGTGACATAAAGTCCGAATTGCGAGATATAAAGTCCGAATTGCGAGATATAAAGTCCGAATTGCGAGATATAAAGTCCGAATTGCGTGATATAAAGTCAGAATTGCGAGATATAAAGTCAGAATTGCGAGATATAAAGTCAGAATTGCGTGATATAAAGTCAGAATTGCGAGATATAAAGTCAGAATTGCGAGATATAAAGTCTGAATTGCGAGATATAAAGTCAGAATTGCGTGATATAAAGTCCGAATTGCGAGATATAAAGTCCGAATTGCGTGATATAAAGTCCGAATTGCGTGATATAAAGTCCGAATTGCGAGATATAAAGTCCGAATTGCGTGATATAAAGTCAGAATTGCGAGATATAAAGTCAGAATTGCGAGATATAAAGTCAGAATTGCGTGATATAAAGTCAGAATTGCGAGATATAAAGTCAGAATTGCGAGATATAAAGTCTGAATTGCGAGATATAAAGTCAGAATTGCGAGATATAAAGTCCGAATTGCGTGATATAAAGTCCGAATTGCGTGATATAAAGTCCGAATTGCGAGATATAAAGTCCGAATTGCGAGATATAAAGTCCGAATTGCGTGATATAAAGTCCGAATTGCGAGATATAAAGTCCGAATTGCGTGATATAAAGTCCGAATTGCGAGATATAAAGTCAGAATTGCGTGATATAAAGTCCAAATTGCGTTATATAAAGTCAGAATTGTGAGTTATAAAGTCTGAATTGTGAGTTATAAAGTCAGAATTGCGTGATATAAAGTCAGAATTGCGTGATATAATCTGACTTTATATCACACAATTCTTACTTTATAACTCGCAATTGTGGGATTATATCTCGTAATTCTGAGAAAAAAGTCAGAATTGTGAGATATAAAGTCGCAATTACCTTTTTTATTTTTTATTTCATAGCAGAAACAAGCTTCCATAAAGGCCTTTATTGTGAATGAAAAATAAAGTGGGTTCTCAAAAGAGTCCTCGTATCCCATGCCATGGTGAAACAGTCTTTAACACCAGAATGTTTACAATTTAAAGATGCGTTCACTGACACTGAAGTCTCTCCTTGTAGGTGCAGCAGATCATGTGACCATATTGTGTCACTGTTCATTTGCATAAAGTCTGCTCCATTTCAGATTACTGTGCTTCAGATCACTGTCAGTGTGATCGTCCCTTCACTCTCATGGTGTCCAGGCTCTTTCATTGGTCTCTCATCGGTATTTGCGTATGGAAGACACACCCCCTGTCTTTCCTCCTGTCTGGGTCTCTCAATCTGCCCAAACCCATCTTCCTCTTCCTCTTCGTCACAGCTTTCAGTGGCTGTTCCTCATACCTCAGGGTCTTGCTGGTCTCTTGTGGTAGGTTGTCTCTCATCCCTATAGTCCCTATCTGAAAGCTCAAGGGGAAGTTTTTGCTGCTGCCAATGTGTTTGGGACAGTGGACGGTGGACCACAGCGGGGTCTGGACGCTTCCTTCACTCTGATATGGGGAGTCCCAACTCTGAGCCGTGTGCACCCGCTCAAACAGTTCCTGTATCAACTTACGCCTCTTCCAGTCGTGCAGGGATCGGCCCCTGTCGTGCATCATCTGGGCATGACCTACTGAACGTCTCCTGGGACAAAGAGAGAAAATATATTTCAAACTGACTTTAATATCGAGTCACATGCAGAGATTTTGGCATTTGACTATGATGCTTTATTATAACAATTTGACCTTCACTGCATGAAAAGCAGTGCATTTGTTTTTGCATTGGCTTCCTAAAAGACTTAGAGCCCTGTTTCTTCTGTTACCAGCAGATGGCAGTCTCAACAGCTCTGAAAGCGCCTCACGTTTTGAGATCTTGTAGAAATCACTCATGTTCAAATAGTCAGAGGAGATCATGACTTACTGTCTGTTGTTGAGAGTGTTAGTGGGTCTGGATTGGACCGGTATCAGGACAGTTAACAGGAACACAGCAAACCCCCAATGCCTCAACATACTGCTGGACAACTGAAAACAGGAGACAAACAGTGTTAGGTGTATATATATATATATATATATATGTAATTGATTTGAATTAGAATTAAAAAAATTGATTTAATATTTTACTGGGCATATTAGTCTAAAAAATATTACAAATATATATTTTTACTAGGTATATTAGGCAAAAATATAATACAAATAATACAACAATATATATTTTATTAAAAACTTTTACAAATTGCTATATA
Source organism: Mylopharyngodon piceus (assembly GCA_039654765.1). Lineage (NCBI taxonomy): Eukaryota > Metazoa > Chordata > Actinopteri > Cypriniformes > Xenocyprididae > Mylopharyngodon > Mylopharyngodon piceus. Next base: position 18,124,873 of record CM077459.1, on the reverse strand, counting down.
TTTTTATAAGAATTTGTAAATCTGAATATATATATATATATATATATATATATATATATTAGGCCAAAAAATATAATATAAATAATAAAATAACAATATATATTTTATTAAAAATGTTTAAAAATTACTAAATATTTATATAAGAGGTTTATGAGAAAAATAAAAAATATTTGCTTTATATAATTTGTAAATCGGAATATATATATATATATATTTTACTCGGTATATTAGGAAAAAAATATAATACAAATAATAATATAACAATATATATTTTATTAAAATGTTTAAAAATTACTATATATTTTTATAAGAATTTGTAAATCTGAATATATATATATATATATATATATATATATTAGGCCAAAAATATAATACAAATAATAAAATAATATATATTTTATTAAAAATGTTTAAAAATTACTATATATTTTTATAAGAGGTTTATGAGAAAAATAAAAAATATTTGCTTTATATAATTTGTAAATCGGAACATATATATATATATATATATATATATATATATATATATTTTACTCGGTATATTAGGAAAAAAATATAATACAAATAATAATATAACAATATATATTTTATTAAAATGTTTAAAAATTACTATATATTTTTATAAGAATTTTATTTTAAAAAAATATAAAAAAAATAAAAAAAAAATAATAAAAAATAAAAATATTTGCCTTATATCATTTGTAAATTAAAAATGTAATTTCATACAATATAAAATAATATTTTTTTCATCTTTTGCATGCATTTTAACACACACACACATATATATATATTATATAAACATTAACTTGAATTATTAATAGCTGGTACTACTTAGAACTGAGGCAATGTCCAGTACATAAATAGTAATGGAATGATATCATTGTTCATCAATTAACATGAGGTGTAATACATTAAATTGCTGTTGTAAGGCTTCAACATTGATAATATACTCACATGTAATGCCACTGCTCAGTAGATCAGTTATTGCTGCATGTTGCTGCCACCCGGCTGGACGTGTTACAGCTGTTGAAGCCCGACATGTGACTGTACGTTCAATAAACCAGGAGCATCAGCTGCTGCCTAAATGAAGCATGTTAATATGTCCAAACTTCACTAGTCCAGAAGACAAACTCTTCTTATGTCTCCTTCCAGAGTGTTTGAAGGAATGAACACATAGAGAGGGAGAGAGAGAGGACCAGAGCGATGGGCGTTAGATTTATTGCACCGGTGAGTCGTGTAAGTCCCCTTTGCTGTTCACTGCAAACTGGTATGGACAGCAGGCGTTACAGCAGAGAAAATTAGTGCGCACTGCACACTTGCCTGTGTGTGTGTGTGTGTGTGTGTGTCTGCTGCCCATGACTGCCAAAGTGTATACCAGACTGACAAACCACACACACACTCCAAGAAACGCACAGGCAGACACCTTCATTGGAAAGAGAGTGGTATGCTGGTCTCTCTCTCTCTATCGCAACACTCAAGAAGGGCTCAGGTTTGGCCAGGAGGGGCAGCATTTGACGAATAATCACCCAGTGATCTCATATCTGAACCTTTGATTAAAAGTGGGTGTATTATGCTTTTTTGAATTTCCTTTAAAGGGCACCTATTATGCCCCTTTTCACAAGATGTAATATAAGTCTCTGGTGTCCCCAGAATGTGTCTGTGAAGTTTCAGCTCAAAAAACCCCACAGATTATTTATTATAGCTTGTCAAATTTGCCCCTATTTGGGTGTGAGCAAAAACATGCCGTTTTTGTGTGTGTCCCTTTAAATGCAAATGAGCTGCTGCTCCCGGCCCCCTTTCCAGAAGAGGGCGGAGCTTTAACAGCTCGCGCTTCGGTTGCTCAACAACAACAAAGCTGGACAATCTCGGTCAACTTGCAGGCTATCCAAGCTAACGAGACTCTGAATAGTGTTCTGTGCTCATCTGTGAACAGTTAGCAAGCTTTGCTCAAACTTTTGCCATGGCGTTAGAACTGGTACACCATTGTCCCTTGCGAAAACAAAATGGTGGTGCCGTGGGTGGAAACGTGCAGATTAAGGGGCGGTAATATTATAATAAGATCCCCTTCCTACGTCACTAGGGGAGCGAAATCTGAGCGGCTCGTTTTTTCACATGATTGCAGAGAAAGGCTTACCAAAACAAAGTTACTGGGTAGTCCTTTTTCATGTTTTCTGGTTGGTAGATGCACCGGGGACCCGATTATAGCACTTAAACGGAAAAGTATAGCTGTTTGTGTATGTAAACAATCTGCAAAATTACAAAGCACAAAGTCCACACCAAAGTGAGTTTGTTTCTCCAACAGAAAACACTTGCCTTAAATGTATCGTATGTCACCTTGTAACACATGACTTTGGCCCGCCCTCAAACAAAGCTACAAGTCTTTGAACCTGATACTCGATGGTTATGGTGAGGGGCGTTACATTTCCGACACACACACAAGTGATAGACCAATCACAATAGACTAGGGCCGGCTGAACAATCAAAGCAAACTGAGTTTTTCGTAAGGCCGGTGTCATGCGAAATCAAGTCCCCACCCAGGAATCGGGTCTCCTTTAGGACCCAAGCAGTAATGCCTGATCAAACGTTGTTATCATGATGTCTTGACTAATTATAACCTAATGTATGATGTTTATTACATTAAGTGCACAAACAACATGCTTGAAATATAAAATGAATGCCTATGTATTGCATAATAAAACAAACTGGAAACACATATTGAAAGCAAAAAACATACCTAATATAATATAAGCTAAGCTAACAGGCTAATCTAATCTAAATATAAGCTAACTAAAAAAAACAGTAAGAACGAGAAATGCTTGATTTCACAACCTATAGCTTCAGTTATATACTAGTATATGAACCATGTAATTTAAAAGTCATTATAACGCATTTTAAATGGTATAAATCATATAATATATATATATAATCAGGCGCTAAAAATACTACATATTAAAAGCCGTTGAACCAATGGGATCACTCAGGGTCCTAAAGGAGACCCGATTTCTGGGGGGACTCGATTTCTCACCACACCGGTTTTAAAGAAACAAAACTAAAACCGTGTATTCAGACAGAGGGTGATAACAGGTGCTGCAACAATGTAAATTATATGAAAAATAATGAGTTTTTTTAATCATAAATTAGCATTTTATGGTCATTGTATAAAGCAAATCTCAAAAAATGCTGAATTATTTCCTCAAAGACATTAAAAAGGACAACTGATACTTCTACTAACACCAAAAAACATGCTACATTATGTTGAACGCCTAACATTGGTCTTTTACTTTGCATGGAAATTCTGTGTGAGAGTTCGGAGGAACGTTATAGCTCATAACGGAGACCACGAGACCCTCCCCTCCTAAAACATGGGTGAACCTGGGTGAAGAAAGTAAACAACTTTGGCTGACCACTGTCCCAAGAGATTATGACCATAACCTCAGTGAAATCAAGCCTGTGGGTGGGTCTGCTCGCCTCCTAAGCAAACGTAATGGTCAAGGTGGTTTTTGGGGAGCCCACAAAATAGTACCGCTTCATTTATAGGCCTCAGGGCAAGAAGTTCACAACATAACTAATGCTCATCAACTACAAATTAGTTCTGTGCGACACTAAAATATTCCATATATTTCCATGTTTATGAGGCAGCGCGTACATTGGAAAATAAAATGACTTACACAACCATTCAAAAGTTTGGGGGTTTTGAAAGAAATTAATACTTTTATTCAGCAAGGATGCATTAAATTGATCAAAAGTGACAGTAAAGACAAGATTTCTATTTCAGACTAAATGCTGTTCTTTTGAGCTTTCTATTCATCAAAGAATCCTGGAAAAAATATGTTTTCCACGAAAATATGAAGCAGCACAACTGTTTTCAACATTGACAATAATCAGAAATGTTTCTTGAGCAGCAAATCAGAATGATTTCTGAAGGATCATGTAACAAATGTGAATAATTTACATTTTAAAATATATTCAAATAGAAAACTGTTACTTTAAATTGTAATAATATTTTTACAATATTACCGTTTTTACTGTATTTTTAATAAAATAAACACAGCCTTGGTGAGCATGAGAGACTTCTTCCAAAAACTTTTTAAAAATATTACCGACCCCAAACAATTGAAAGGTATGTTTATTACACAAAACTATTGGCTTTAAAAGACTTAAAATATGTGCAATTTCAATGTGTTTATGATACATTTATGTTGTTTTTATTGTGTTTTTGTCTATACACTGTCATGAATAGCAATTGTAAAGATTCTTCAGAAAGTTCTCCTTTATGTTCTACGGGAAAAATAGCATGTTTAGAACATGAGGGCTGTGATAAAAAACTGACAGAATTTGCATTTTTGTTATGTCAAATTTAATTAAGATTTTCAATATTTTGTAGGCTGAACAATTGACATCTTTGAACACACTGTAATTCTATCTCTCACAGCCTCATGGTCATTTGTCAAATAAAATATGATGAAATATGGTATTGATAAAGTAAAGAAGAACCTATAGGGTCCGTTCACACAGAACACATTTTTCTATTCCAAAACTTTTCCATTTTTATTTTCTATATAAACATGCGCTAGGCTAGACGGACGTATATGACCGTTACGCTTCTTTTGCAGTGCCTCGCACATGAGCGCCACATTTTTAAGATGCTGTGTCAACTTTTACACGCAGCGCCGCTCATCAATGTCAGTTCCAAAACAGTGGACCAATCAGAAGAACTCGGAGGCGGGGCAACTGTTTTATTTGATGGCAACATGATGGAGGAGGCCATAGCCAGTGCTATTATTTTCTTTTTTTCCATGTCAAAAATAGTATCAATCTATTCTGCTGTTTGCCTGTTTCTATTATTTCCGTTATTGCATCACGTCTCAAAAGTGCGTTTTGAGACCCTCGCGTTCTGCGCTGCGCTTTTTTAAAAACCATTCCTGAGCACTTCGCGTTTTTAGACGCAAAGATGCGTTCTGTGTGAACGAGCCCTTAGGCCATGTGTCCACCAAAGTGTTTTTTCCAGCAGCTAGCGTACTTTTCCAATTGTTTTCAATGGGACCGCCGCGTTTTTTAAACGCCATGAGCGTAACGAAGCGCTGAACGTCTTTTTCACACTCAAGCGCTGAACGCTTGGTGTTTTTTACTGGTGGCCTCGAATTGAAGAATGTTCAACTTTGAGTAAAACGCTGCGCTCATCACTGTCACAGCCAGCCGTCCAATCGGAGTGGAGGAGGGG